>JANAVB010015398.1:9640807-9745116 GCA_029216955.1 Iris pallida | reverse complement strand
TTACTTTAATTTACTTCTGAAATTATAGTTGTATATATGTGCAATTTACCTAACATACTTATTATTATTTATATATATATATATATATATATATATATATATATATAAAAAATCTGAAACATAATTTTCGTCAACAAATGATTATTATTTTCATAAATTTAACAAAAATTTAACAAATGTATGATTTACTTATTTAAGAAAATTTAACAAAATTTAAAATTACTTATAAAATTTCAAAAGTTATTTTTTAATCATAAACATTTGCAAATTAAATTACCTCATTGTCATGGAAAACACATTCAAGACGTATGTTTGTCCTTTCCCTCCGTATCCGGGTACCTCGTACATACTGAATCGAACCTTCAAATTCTATAAGGTTTTCGCATGACTAACCTCACGAATTAGTTAGAAAAAAGGTGCCATTGTTGGTGTTGAATTTTTACTGCATGTTCAGAATAGTGATGGTGCAATCCATTCTTCGCTTTATATATAGACACTTTGAAGTATGAATGAATTTAAAGTTAGTTGGAAAACCAACAATTATCATAGTTGATGGCTTACCTTTTCAAGATAATGCACAGTAACCAAAGGGTTGCCAAGAGAAATAAAGCTTGAAAATTATAGAAATTGCTTGAATTTAATTGTTTGCAGTAGTTTTCTTGTAGGAAATAATTTTGGTTTGCAGCAGTTTTCTTGCTGGGAAATAATTTTATTGGCAGCAAGTTTATTTTTGGAAAATGTTGTTGTTATAGAAGCATAAAAAATATGGGGTTCATGCGGGTCACAATTTGCCGAATAAGTACTTTGGGCCAAGCTGGTCCGCATAAAAGAGAGCCGCATGACAGATTCAGCACCCTATGCGGCCCGTCTGCAACCAGACTGATTCGAGCCGCAGAAGAAAGATATACGGCCAAGTTGGTAAGTCCGTCTGATAAAGCTGACAAATTCTGTCAAAGTCGACAAAAATGACAGCTCTGACACTCTGACAAAAAGATAAGACGTGATCAGACAAAGTCATGCGGCCAGAAGAATTGCTACCCGAGCCGCATGAACCTTATGCGGCCCTAAAGTTTCTGAGCTTCATGCGGCCAAGGGTGACCGTAACCTAAGCCGTATGAGCTTTATGCGGCCCAAAATACAGAATCTAGGCGGCTCAAAAGTCCTTAAGCTATATGCGGACTAAGGAAGACTGCGACCTAAGCCGCATGAGTCTTATGCGGCCCAACATGGCCGAAAACTGAGAGACTCATGCTGCTCAAAATGATTCCTATCCTACGACATGACACAGGACAGGCTGACCAAGTCTCAACCACCCAGATTTGTTGCAACAAAATCCCAACAAATCGCTAGCTGGCGGCCAAAGAGAGGGTCTTTACGTGCTGATTAGCCACGTAGCCACGGGCCATCTATGCAGTCAAAACACATATCACTATAATAGCAGGGTGCCACACCCCTGCAAAAGGCCGGCAACCTTCGAAAGGTAATTTTTTCAAGAGCTAAAGACTGCGTCGAATAGTCCAAGGAGTAAGGCAGAGTTGATACACTTTCCTGAGCCTCCACCGTCACCCCCTAGAATCAAAAACTAAACAATTGTACTTAGATTGTTTCCTAGGATTTCTTTCTAGGCCCTTCTTTGTACAAGCGAGTTTTCAATCAATTTTAGTATTTCTGTATTACCTGTCTTTGATATTTAATGGCAAACACGATGGCGACTCTGCTTGGGACGTCCTTCTCCTCTGATGAGAAGCTGGTGATGCAATCCGACGCGTCCAAGCTTGGCTCTATGCAACAAATGCTTGTGGTTTGTTTTGACCAACAAGCCTTCGAAGAAATTCTCTCTGAAGGGAGCGCCAGCCCGTCACAGAAGCGAGCCAACCCAAAGAGAACTCGCAGGACGTCGGCGCGCAAAACTGTTGCCCCCGACCAAGTTCTCGAAGAAGCTCCTTCGCGCCCAAGACGGTGATCGAAGCTCTCCTGCGGCTTTGCTTCTGACCGTAAGGACCCTACTATCCCAAATCCAGCAAAGGAAAACACTATGATACTGAGTTTTTTGGGCACAAACGAAATCTGTAATACCCCAGTCCCAAAATACGTATGACTAGGAACGTAGACATGCCAGCAGTATAATGAATATACGTAAGCTGTAAACTGCAGTAGAACCATGACTAATCTTATCCACACAAAATAAATAATAAATGATATCTAATGATAATGAATTGTCTTGATACAATATGTTGGATGGAGACACGTCCACTACTAACAAAAAAAGGAAGAGGTACATAATATGCAAAAGAAATGACGAAGGTAGCAGGATAGATCCAAGACACGTCATCTTCGAATAAATGGAGAAGACCATGACCTTGGCTAGAATAGCTGCGGAAGACATGAACACACACCAGGGGAGATAACCAGGTCCTCAGAGGGACGTAACAAGATACATAATATCATTCCATATAAACTGAATAAATATGCTCAATAATAAGTAAGATCGGATCACAACATGGTCTAATACCTCATCCTTTGGATTAGCGTACCATCCCCCCAACCAAACAAGGACAGGAGATGGCACACTAACCCACGATGAAGTATATTTCCAAGTCATAAACCAATATGTATCCGGACCCCCAATAAGGTTCAATACCTTCTCATCAAAGTAGTAAGCCACACCTACAACCAAACAAGGACAAGATGTGATAAACTAATCTGCGACAAGTTATTGTTCCAAGCCGCGATCAGATACAAGTATCCAAACCAAAAGTACTCATACCTAAGGATAAGGTAGCCTAACCAGTCTAAGTGTATACAGTTTTTAGGAACATCCTCCAACGCATGGCCCTGGCTAAAATGAGATCGGTATGGTCCCCCTTGGGGCACCAGAGGCCCAAACAATAAGAGCATAATTCCGTAGAACGTCAGTGGCTGTCAGTAATCATGGGTAATCTCACCCGCATCTCCGACGAGCTCACGGGTTACAAAAGGTAAAGTGCATAGTAGCCCATACGCTAAGTATTGTCCTCCCGCCAAATGCCTACTATATTGTATCCACAACATAAAACTTCTATTAACCGCTAAGTCAAACTAAGCATGCAACCCCTATTAGCGGTTATTCCTATCGCACGGCTTATAGGTACCGGTGGCCAGCCAATTACACACGTCCGTGTTCTACATGCGACACACAACTTCGTGGTCTGTGTCAAGGCCAAATGAATGCAACACAAGGTGGTCCCTTAAATTAGGTTTAATGTGTAAAAAATATACATAGCAGAAAATATAACTGAACGGTAAGTTCTAACAAGTTATGCCATGTATCACAGTTTATTTGTATAAAGAAAAATAATGAATAATGCATGAAATATGAGCTAAATAAATAAACAGCAAATGGCAAGGTATCTTGCCTGGTAGGACGCCTAGTGTACTGCAATGATCAATGTGGTACAAACTGTAACTTCGGGTAACACTACACAAGGTGACCTCTGATGGTGGCACGGACAGTTTCATCGGGTCCAGGACGGTTGAATTTGTTAGGGTAGACATACGGAAGTACAAAATTTGTGAGGGAACAAATATTGGGGTTGGTCATAGACTGGACGATAATCGATGGAATTTGATCAAATAATACGAATTTAGAAAATTATTTTTAACCTTGAAAACTGTATTTTATTACCAAATTACTTATAAGTAGTAAAAAATCGTTTTAGGTTGAAAACTAAAATTACTTAGTAAAATATTTTATGATACTTGGAAGGTAGAAAAAATAATTTGTCTAATACTTGAAAATACAATATCCTAAGTTTGTGGAAAATATGGTTTCTAGGTGATACTATATTTCTTGCCCAAAATTATGTTTAGAAAAATACTTTAAAATATAGGTAAATATTTTAGGGTTAACCCTTCATTTATCAAATATAAATTACACGTATGTAAAAACCTAATACTATATTTTTTGCCACGAATAATTTCTAGGAAATTATTTGATGTACATAAAAAAAAGGTATTTAGAGTCGTTAAACTAAATAAGAATAATAATTAGTAATAATAATACTATAATATTCTACAAAATAATAATATATAATGCATATATACATACTTACTGCATATAAGAGTAACAAAAAAAAAAAATATGTATCTCAAAAAGGAAAAAAACACATACAGGAGGAGTGTTGTTCACTCCAGATTTCATTTGGAGAAAACTAAAAGAGGGAACCCAAAATTACAGAGAGAGAGATATGAGCGGACAGGAGAGTGAAGCGAGAGGAGAGCGGGAGAGTCAGAGGAAGGAAGAGGAAGAAGGGGACTTGAGCGAGCGGGAGGCGAGGGAGCTCGCCGGCGCTTGTGCTCGACGGCTGCAGACGCGGGTCACGACGGAGGGGCCAAGGGGTACGGATCACTGAGGGCGGCGCCATGGCTGCTCGGCGTTGCCGAGCTCCGGGCGGGAACGACGGATGGAGGCCGCAAAGGCTGGCGGAAGAGCGAGGCACACGCGGGCGACAGCTCCAGATCCGGCCGAAGGCTACAGGAGGGACGACGCAGCGCAACAGATCTGTCGGCTCCAGGTGGTGGGGTGCGTCGGCGGGCGCGCTGGACCAGCGGGACCAGGCGGTGGCGGCCCGACGTTATGAGGCGAGGTGAGTTTGGCGTTGGAATTTTAATTCTTGGGGTATTTTGGTGGCGGTGGTGGAATTTTGGGGTTTGCTGGTGGTCACTGGTGTTGGCGACGGAGGTTGGACGTTCTGCCGGGAAGTTAGGCGGGTCGGTCGACGGGTTTCAGTGGCATGGTACGACGGTGATGAAGTGAGGTCGGCCGGACTGGGTGTTGTGTCGTGGTGGTCGCGGTGGGGTGTGTGGCGGTGGTGTTGGCTAGTCAGGAGAAAGGAGTTGGCGTGCGGCCACGACGAGAGTAGCCGGTGGTTGATGTGGCGTAGGTGATGGGGTCGATGACGGAGAAGTCGGCCGGACGCGGGTGGCTTCGGTAAAGGTGGCCGGAGTTGGCCAAGGGCTGGGACGGTGGTGAGGCGGTTACTGGTGACTGGGAGACAGTGGTGGCTATGCTGATGGGAGAGGGATGGTTGGGGTCAGGCTCGGGTCTGGCCGGAGAGGAGGAGGCCACGGTGATACAGCGATAATGGTGGTGCTGCCGAAGTTGGCAGGGGTGCTGGTTGGTAGTCGAGGCGGAGGCGGCTGACGCGAGTGGGGACGGGGTTTAGACTAGGGATTAGATTAAGGATTTGTTGGTGTCGGGGTGTGTCCGACACGATAGATGGATTTATATGTAAAAGTAATGGAATAAGAATTGGACACTGACACGATGCACTCACGGTTGTGAAGAGAAATTGGACTTTGTGGAGTTTATTTGGAGTCTATGGAAAAGAGCAAAGAGGAGCTCTCCTTATATAGGAGGTGGACTCTTAGATTGATTTGGATTAGAAATTTAAAAATCCCCGTTTTGATATATCTCCTTTAATTTAAAATAATTAAATCCAAATTCTATTCAAATCTGAATCCGGTTTAAATCTGGATGTATTCAATCCCGATTTAATATAGATCACTCTCATATTTAAATTAAGCTCATTAAGAGCAATAAGAAAATCTCAAATTAGATAGCCATAATAAGTATTAACTAAATAAACGAGTATCAAATAACTTCTTATAAATAATATAAAATAATAAATAATAATTTCGAATTAATATTTAAATATTTAATAACTTTTTGCAAGTAACTAAAGTAAGTACGATTAGTTTTCCAAAATTAAATTGTACATGAATCAAATTTCATGTTCCTCACATACGAAATAAAATAACTATATAGATATTATTTCCAAGATTAATAACCATATTTTTTATATAATAAATGGAATAACTTTTATAAGAAAACAATCTTTCATTTTTGGCAAATGTTTGATATGTCACTTAAAACAAGCAAAACTATCGATTAATTATTTGAACCAAAATATTTATTCTTTATATTTATTGATGCATACAATTAAAAAATAAATTCAAATTTTTTCGCAACTACGTATTCGTACTCGCTGCTCAAAAAAATAATTAGCAAAAAATCTTAGCAAATTTTAGAGGGTTTACAAAATCCATGCGGACGAAAAGAGCCGCATAAGAGAGATGGACAGTCTGTCCATACGGCAGCCAACTCTGGCCACAGACAGACGTCCCATGCGCTGCGAACTCTGACCGCAGGATGACAGCTCATGCAGCAGCCAACTCTAGCCGCAGGAAGACAGCCCATGCGGAAGCCAACTTTGGCCGCAGAAAGATGGCCCATGTGGCAGCCAACTCTGGCCGCAAGAAGATGGCCCATGCGGCCGCCAATCCTGTCCATATACAGTATCTCATACGGCCCTATCAGAAGCTGTATGTTCGACCGTCTCTCATGCAAACCCGACTCCATACGGCCCATTGAGAATGTGGAATATTCCAATAGGACCTTTCTTACTATACGCCTTCAGGCGCTAAGTTGAAGAAGTCCAGGACAGTGCAGGCCCAACAAGTCCAGTCAACTGTCCAAGCTACGGACCGTCAGCGGGCACCGTTAACTGTTATACGGACTCCGGATGGAAAGTTGCACAGAACCACCCGCGTCCAGTCCCCCAGGGCTAACGGACATGATGGATCTTTAAAGTCTTCCTCCAACGATCGAGAGCAACTACTTTTACTAGCCTCGGATAAGGGAGCAAAAATGATACCTACGTACCTGTGTGCTCGGAATATCCGTGTCCACAAGTTTGGTGCAAAGGTAGATCAGCCTGCTATCGACTTGCGTGAGGTGATTACTCACAAACGTAAGAGGCAACCTTGGCATGCGATGAGTCCCTCTCGGGACGTCATTGCACCCAAGTCATCATCAACTGCTGCTGCGATAAGTCGGCAGCACCTGAAGATCGGCAGTCCGTTTTTCAACGACTGCAGCAGCCAGCACCTGTCCGACAACAACTTGAGAAACAGATACAATTTTCGGGAAACGAGGAGTTTCCTTTCGCCTCCTGTAATTCAACTCGGAAGGTTCCTCCCGGCAACGTAGAAAGAAGACAGGCTTTTCCAGCCCGGCAATCTCAGCCAGCACTGCAAAAAAACTCTCATCTGGAGGGTTGCTGCCGACAACCACAGGGGGTGTCTATTTAGCCACTCAATCCAAAAAAAGCTTCCAGCATCTAGGGGTGCACCTCCGGCATCCTTAAAAGTAGATGAAGTTGGAGGTAGCAGTCCCCTCAATATATGCGACAACTCGATGTACCAAGAGTATACACAAGGGGTAGACATTCTCCAAAATTATGCAACAGACTTGGACTTCCCTGAGGGCGACTACCCTCGCCAAGACGATGCGGCTTCCTGCACAGGGGTTAGCACCCCTTTCGAGTCTGAGGAAGATGACATTCCGATATTTCCCGACGATTTCTCTGTACGAGAATACGACATAGAGAGCACCTCTGTTATGGTCCCTTCCACCTCTACCCATGTACGGACAGTCTTTATGGCTGACGATGATCAGGAGGCGCCTACTGACCGACAACGTCTAAAAGTACTTGAAGCCATGCTCTTGTCCTTGGTCAAGTCAGTAGACGAAATCAAAGTTGTCTTGCCAACTCAACCAGCTAGAACGCTCGGACAAACAAGCTTGGGACCCGCAGTCAACGCGGACACTAACACGACCGCCCCTCCTTTGGGTGATGATCCTTTAGGAGCATCCGTTCCTTCAGCTGCAGATGAAGCTAATGAGGCAAGAAGGGAAGTCCAGGAGCTTCGAGCAATGTTTAATGCCCGAGACTTCTCTCGGGACCTCCGAATACTGCAGCTGTATCCCGTTGCATGGAGAGATGTGCCTTTTCCACCATGCTACAAGCTGTTTTATATCGATTCGTATGACGGGAAGACCTCAGCTAGTCGGTACATGACTTACTGTGAGGTCACAACCGTCCACTTTTCGTATAGTGTTGCCATCCTCACACGATTATTCATCGGAGCATTGGAGGGGATCGTGTTCGACTGGTACCGCAACCTTCCCGACAACTGCATCCATTCTTTTGACGGCTTCAAGCACATGTTCCTGGAGAGTTCTAAGAAGTGGGGCATGATGTGACAATGTCGTCTCTCATGGTCGTCGTTCAGGAAGAGAGGGAGCTAACAAGGAACTATATCGAGCGGTTTTGCCAAACCGCAATGAGATTGCCCCAAGGCAATCCCGAGAGCTCCTTGATTGAAATCTGCCAAAAGAAGTTGCTTCCCGTAATTAGCCTCTGGATGGGCGACGATCATTTCATGGATTGGACGACCTTCATCATAAGTGCTACCAAAATGGAGGCAAAATTGAAGAAGGCTCACTAGTTGGGATTACACATCCAGATGGAGAGGATAAGGGCAAACGTCCTGGTTCTACCTCCAGCAACAACAACAGTGGCAGCACCTCCATCCTGGATAATAAAGGAAAACAGGCCATGGTTGTTGATGCGACCAAGAAGCCTGAACAAAAACAGGCGGAAGGTCAATGGCCCAAAATGAATTACTTATTGATGATAGTCATATCAAACCTATCTTCGATATGCTCTTGCAAGGGGGTAGGATCCAGCTCCCTCCACCAAGGCGCGAGCCCCGAGCGGCAGAAATGGAGGACCCAAAATATTGTCACTTCCACCACTATGTCCATCATTCCACTCATGACTGCTTCCAATTAAAGCGGTACATCCAGAGTCTTATCGACTCTAAAGCTCTGTCGATAGACTTTGAAGAGGTTACTGTGGCAGCGAACATGGTGTCAATTCAGTTCGGCGATTTCTCTCCAACAAGCACTCCAGACGGGGTAAAACCTGTCCCTCAGGCGACGATAGAGGTTACCAATCTTCCATCCGTCCGGAACCAGACATCTGGACTGGTACCACTCACCACTTCGCGAGGAGAGATCATGTGGGTGCACCCGAACTTAGTTCCCGAAGTTACCCAGACGGTATCATCTCCTACCGACAAGAAGAAGGATAGGAAGTCTAGATCCTGCCATACAATTTCAGCCGAAGCTAAGGAAGCGACAGCCGTTGTTACCCGATCTGGAACACAAGTCCAGCCCACACTGGACAGTTCAGTCGAAGATCCCCAGCCGGCAACGTTGCCTGCCTCTGATGTTTCAAGGCCGCCTCAGCCTCCACCGGCAGATAAGTCCAAGCCAAAAGAAACCCGCTTCGACAGGCCACTCCGTAACGATGCACCTCAGGGGCTGGAGAAACCTTACAACTTTGACATATTAGAATAATTGGCTAATATGCCAGCAAAGTTGTCGTTATACGAGCCCCTAAGGCTCTCCAAGGATCTTCGTGTTGTATTGTGCGAAGCACTCCAAAATGCTGACGCCTACTTAGCCCAGGTCAAGCCTCCAGAGGAAGACCCGTCAGCAGATCTACAGGGCAGCAATTGTACAGATGCAATGCCCAACATCATATTTACTCCACAAGATATGTTGATCAAGTCCAACTTGTATGATCGCCTCTTGTACTACACTGGATACATAGGCGACATCAAGGTGGATCGGATGCATATTGACCCTGGTTCGTCGATAAACATCATCCCGAAAAGTTGCTCCAACTTCTGGGCATCCCTATGCACCGGCTAGCGGCGACCACCACTGCCATTAGCGGTTTCAACTCTGGAAGGAGCTATCCCCTAGGGAACATCCGATTAAAATGTTAGATTAGTGACCTGAAAATGGAGGTTACCTGCTACGTCATAGACGTAGACACGTCCTACAACATCCTCTTGGGGCGTTCGTGGATACATGATTATATGATCGTGCCATCCACCCTTCACCAGTGCTTCAAGTATGTCAGTAAGCACGGCTTCGTGAAGAGAAAATTTGTCGACATCGATCCCTTCAAAGGGGTTGAGTCTTATTATTCTTCGGAGCCTTGTCTATATGAAGAATCCAAGAGATACATAACTGACGAACTGGCGGCCATCACAGGGCCAGAGGAACCCTTAAGAATTCATCTCCAGGCCCGTAAATCGGAAAAAGCAGCACCCCTTGTCGCAACTTTGCATAAAGAAGTGCCCGGTTCTCTCGTCCAAGCTGTGCAGTCGGAAACAATGGTCATCCGACTCCCTAAGTCAAGAGCCAAAAACCATCATAGGGGGGCCGATGGTGATCCGATTGCCAAAATCCACTTAAAGGCAAACGGAAGACACAAAATCTCTTGTCGAGCCAATTGTCTTCCCAAGACGAGCCGGCAACCAAATGTCGATCCAACACCCTCAGGCAAGTTAATACCACAAGCTGAACCCTTGGTGGTCAAGTTGCCCAATACAGCATCCCGACCTCTGAGCTCGTAGGGGGTAGTCGAAGAGGACGTAGAACTCGCCAAGTACCTGGTGGCACATGCGAATAGTCCCACTCCTAATGATGTAATTCCTGTGGACAAAACTTCTTATTTCAACAATAAGATGCTGTCGTTGGACTAAAAAAAGGGAGAATACTGCCTAGAGTGATAAGTCATGTATATTGATACCTCTGAACTTATACTCTGTTTCCTCCGAGGGGACTCACATTGTATCTCGCCGAGTGGCAAGTCATGTATATTGATACCTCTGAACTTTCGCTTTGATGTTTTGATTGTCATATATCACGTCCATATTACCTCTGATATAGACAATCTCCTAACTTAACACCTATACCTAGTTCGGGATAAAAGATGTGGTGCTATGACTATAAAACCTATCACGTCCATATTATCTCTGTTAGGTTTTGTTTCAAAATCTATTACTCGCACCAGCGCTTTCAAAGTAGAAGAGTGGTCTCTTATCTTAGAAGTGGCCAGTGCGCAGAAGGGTAATAGGTCCACCAAAAATTATTCTTGATTATCGTGTGTCACGTCCATATTATCTCAGATCTCGATAGTCTCTTGACTTAACACCTGTACACAACCCGGGATAAAAGACATGGTGTTAAGGCCATAAAACCTATCACGTCCATATTACCTCTGTTGGGTTTTGTCTCAAAATCTACTACTCGCACCACCAGTGCGTAGAAGAGTAATAGGTCCACTAAAGATCATTCCTGATTATCGTGTGTCACATCCATATTATCTCTGATACCGATAATCTCCCGACTTAACACCTATACCCAACCCAAGATAAAATACATGGTGTTAAGACTGCAAAACCTATCACGTCCATATTACCTCTGTTGGGTTTTGTTTCAAATCATTACCCGCATCACCAGTATGCAAAAGGGTAATAGGTCCACAGAAGTTATCCTAATCTATTACTCGCATCATCGGTGTACCAAAGAGTAGTAGGTCCACAAAATATCATTCAAATCTATTTGCTCGTATTTTCAGATGCACAAAAGGGTAATAGGTCCACAAAAAGTCCCCTGTGGGATGTCCTTCATCAAATACGAATGTTGTATTAAACCCTCTAGTACAAGCTCCCCAAAGTGGAGTGAATGTATTCTTCTTATTCAAAATCAGTTGCATTCACAATACTACATCTCAAAAAAAGGGGGAGAGGGGGAGAATTCACTACTCATCAGCAACACATAACTTGGTGAGAATGTCTTCCAGTTGCACAGTTGATCGCTCAATTCTCAGTCTAGCTCGGCGTTCGGCTTCCTGGGATAGCTTTTCAGTGCACCCTCTAGAGCGACAGAGGTTCGTGTGACCTCATCAGTCTCCTTGTAAATCTTCTCTCTCTTCTGACGAGTGGCTTGGAGCTCAGTCCCCAGAGATGTCAACCTGGCCTGGAGCTGGAGGAGCTGCTCGTTAGTTTCAGTCATAGCACGAACGGTGGTCTCCTCGCGAGTCAAGCAAATCTCTCCCTCTCGGCTCAACTTGTCATATTTAAGGGACAACTTATGGATGTCCTTCTCCAAAGTGGGCTTGGTCATCTCTTGAACAACTTTCACCTTTTCTACTGCTTTTATAAGTAAAGCACGCTCTTGCTCCACTGCAGCAGACACATCGACTTTTCGTAGTTTCTGCAGCTGGATTAGGCACTGATTAGCCTCTGCCAACTTCTGCTCCAGAAGGACGGCCACCCGGTCAACACCGGAAAGCATCTTCAGCAGGTCAATCTGGCCTTGGGCGTCGTGACGGGCCACCGCAAATGAAGACCCTCTCCTTGAAGTAGCTTCAACCCCTCATTTTAGATGACGGTAGAAGCTCTCAACTATATCCCTCGACGATTCGTCTAGATTCTCTAAAGATGACGACGTCGAAGGAATATCAGCCGAAGAACTTGAAGGTGTGTGAGAAGAAGGCATAGCGGATCTTGATGACCCTGTCAAAAGGGAAACAAACTCTGAGCGACGAGACTCCCGCACAGCAGCAATCTTCTCTTCCGCAACCCGAAGAAGCTGAAGCCTAGGCAGCGTGGAGAGTTCAATCTTCGGGAAAGAGGCAGCTTCAATCAACCCTGCATCCACCGATGTTGGTATAGGAACCACCGCTTCTACCATTGGTACGTCTGGTATAAGCGGCTCTGAACTCGGCTCAGCGGGGTTCTTTTCTATTTGAAGGAGGAGAGGTCTATTTCTTCTCTTCGACAAGAGGTCCGCCCCGCCGTCGTCCGCTATCTCCTCCTCCGCGGTCACATCCACCATCGGTAGTGGAGAGGCAGGTCCTGTAGGTCCAGAACAACCAACAATCAGCTTGACTCGAAGGATATGAAGAAAAAGTGAATGAACCTCCTTGTCGGTAAGAATATGACATAGCTTACCAGGGGAGGGCGGTGGAGACCGCGGCTCTCTCTGGACAGTCATAATTCCTCCCACTGCCCCCATATCCTCCTCTACAGCAATATCTGAATCACCTGCATTTGTCACTCCAGCCCCGGTCAACCCGAAAGGAGGTGTAGCTGGGTCGGTTGGGACCAACTGAGACCCTGCAACCTCGATATTTGATTTTGTAAGGCTTACACCTTCTTCGACCAGGGTGCCCGTAACTGGAGAAATCTTGAAAGCAGCATCGAGCTCCGGAGGGTTTATGTCTTCCAAAGCCTGCACAAAGAAAAAAGAGAGAAACAATAAGATTAGATCCCAAAAGTAACATGGTGGTCGGTCGGAACGAAATTTACCTCTGGGAGGGTTTTGGCATCACTGCCCTCTTCCGCGAGGTCAGATCCTCGATTCCTAAACGCAATCCATTTTTAAGAATGAGGCCTATCAGCAACGGAAGGTCCACGCTTACTTCGCTTAGGCGAAGAACTCGGCACAGGAGAAGGCAAGCGCGTCACCGGAGTACTTACAGGGGGCAACACATCGTTGTATTCATCCTCCTTTTCTGTATCAGTAAAATCGGAGTCAAAGACTTCAACGGCCTTCACCTTCCCTACCCTGTTCCTCTTTTTGGGCTCCTCACATTTTTTTGCCAGCTTAGTACCGTTTATGAAACTGGTACTCGCATCGAAGTCGTGGGAAGGCCCATTCACAGATACATGGTGAAGGGCCGTCATGTACGAGATACGCACCAAGCCTCCGGTATCAGGAAGAGAAAAGGTGGTTTGGGTACATACGACACTATAGTAATGTCAGGCTCGAATACCATCTAGGACGCCGCCCTCATAACCCAAGCAGGGACTCGGGTTGTCCAAAAACAACTGGCAGTACCCAAATTGTCTAAAATATCGGCTGGGCAAATAAGGTTCCAAGAAGACAACGTTACGGTTACGGTACACCAAGTGAGCAGGACGGATATTCTGCAACCAGCGAAACATGTTCTCAGGAAGAATCTGGTACACGACACTGCCATCAAGATAGAGATGCCTCATTGAAAGGCGGGACCGACACAAAGAAGGAGTAGCTGTCCACCCGTGCGAGCGTAACACGGTAGTCGAACATGGTCGAACAGGTCCAAGGAATATCATAATACTGATAGATGAATGTACCGTTAATCGTCGCAGTCCCCTCAGGGCTAGGTCGCATAAGAGAGGGGCAGTGAATTAGCAGCCACCCCATCAGATAGTGGTAGGGTAGCTCAATTCGGTTGAAATCCTTCGTAACGTCACAAGCTATGGTTCTGGCCGTAAAGATATGAAGGCCCCGATGGATGCTGCACACCATGGCTGGGAGTAGAGCTAGCCTGCCTCCGAAGACTAACTTGACAGCAGAAAGGATCATGTTGTGACTGATTCTCTCAATCGAACCCGAACCCTCCGAGACAATACAAATCCTCAGCCATATCATCAGAAATCCAGCCAAGATAGCCTTATTGGACAAGGGTTGGGTATCTTGATTGAATTAGCTGAATCTGTCAAACTGGTTTCCGAATATGTCACCAGAAGCTTTGGTCCTCTTGGCGCTTTGCACTTGAGGATCCACTCCTGCTAGAGTCTGAGGGCTCCGAGAGACAACCCAGCCCAAGGCACCAAGGTCGAACAAGTAACTGACCCAGGCCTTGGTATGAGGAAGGGTCCCCACAGAACTTTCATCCTTCTTCTTTGACATTTGTTGACAAGTGCTATGATGACATAACACCTCCCGGTAAACGGCAAAGAACCCGAGAAACCGTCGCTCTAATTCTCAAAATCCTTATTCGTAGGGTATACTCCTCAGAAACTTCATCTCCCTAGGGCAACTTGGAGACGTCATGCATCTCGTAAAGGGCGAACCCCATCTCCCCAGCAGATGTATAAAAAGTCCCCGTACGACGATTGTACATCTCGAGGAGCACTTTGAACAGCCTTGTGTTCATAGGAAGACCATATCAAGTGCCCCTTATGGCATAGTAGAGGCCGAGCTGCTGTAAAGTATCCCCATATGTCGACAGAATCTAGAGCGTCAAGTTGAACCACGGAGGGGAATGACACATCTAATTCTATAGCGACAGTCTGCCCGTGGGATATGATCCTTTACGGGCAATCTGATTCAGGAAGGTGTCGGCCTCAGAGAATCGGTTATTGGGCCTCAGGTCATTTATAAAACTACTGGGGGCTAGTCCGACGACAGAATAACTTACCGACTCCCTGGTCGCGACCGCTGACCGCACTCGTCTATTATAATGGATATTACCTACGAAGATTGCTTGCCAGTCCTGAGTTATGGGGTCTGCCATTCGCCTCTCGATAGGCACCATGTTGAAACTTGACAGAGAGAAATGGTGTTCCATCTGAGAAAGGTGAATCGATAGCCCGTTGGAAAGAAAATCCCAGCTCTCAGATAGCTCTAGTGTGCAGGGGTTTGAGACAACTATAGCATCTCTGAATAAGAATGCGGGCTTTAGATAAATGTCACCTAGCTTCCCAAAATTTATCATACTGAGTAAGTAAAATAAATGATTGGTTCCTGATCTCCCTTAACTTTGCCTTAGGTTGATTTTGGGTGATCTGAGTCGACACGTGTTCGACTATCTGGTCAAGTCTCACACCCAACGCAGATTGGGCACATCCTATCAAGAGCTCCCCCGATGGAGCTATGGGCAAGTTCACTGCAAAGGACAAAGAAGAAGTAAAGTTAGAAGAAGTTCATCTCTTCAGCTATGTGGCCTAACCAAACAGAACCTATGTGGCATAGCAGTTTAAAGAACATAAGATGCATGCGGCTCGGTCATACAGTGCTCATGCAGTTCAGTCGTGAGACACTTAGGCGGCTTAGTCAGAAAATGCTCATGTGGCTCGGTCATGAGGCACTTATGAGGTACTGTCATGAAGTGCTCATGCGGCTCAGTCATGAGGCACTTATGCGATCCATGCAGCTCAGTTATGAAGTGCCCATACGGCTCAGTCATGAGGCACCTATGTGGTTCATGCGGCCCAGTCATGAAGTGCTCATGCGGCTCAGTCATGAGGCACTTATGCGGCTCAGTCCTGAAGTGCTCATACGGCCCAGTCTTGAGGCACCTATACGGTTCATGCGGCTCAGTCATGAGGCACCTATGCGGTTCATACAACTCAGTCATGAGGCACTTATGCGGCTCAGTCATCAAGTGCTCATGCGGATCAGTTGTGGGGTACTTATGCGGTTCAAATTCGAATGAGCAGCGCTTATGCGGCTCAGCCCATGCGGCCCTATCATACAGAACACATACGGTCCAAATGAGATAGGGCATGGATCGACCAGGCTTAAAGCACAGAGGAAATATATGACAGGCCTACGCATAAAATATGTGATATAGCCATTCAAAATTTCAGTCATCGTTTTCCCACCGTCCTTACTCTTGATAGGGGGTTGTACGTCGGGATGAATGGAAAGAGAATCTGTCGCTCTCGACGGAGAGCCAACTCCCTTCCCTTTGGTCGTTGCACCCGTCGACTTGGAAGCTTTTGGAGCAATAGCAGAAAGTATGATGAAGCTGAAGAAGAAGAAGGTGAAAGAAAAAAATCTCTCTCCGAATGACCCCAATTTATAGAGTTTTTGGAGAGTGCTCGAGATCATTAAAGATAATAACGACGTTTGGAGATCTTATCCCTAGTAACTGTCGACTTTATCTCGAGAAGAGAACCCAAATCCAAAACTGAATCAAGAAATTAAATGCAGTACTGACGGCTGGCAGGCTAGATGGGGTCTCTCTGCGGCTCAAGATCTCTCTACAGCTCAAGATTTCCCTGCGACTCAAGATTTTCTTGCTGCTCAAGATTTCCCTACGACTCGAGATCTCTCTGCGGCTCGAAAATTCCCTGCGACTAAAAGTCTCTCTTGACTTGAAGACTCCCTGCGGCTTGACATATTTCTATGCTTCTTATTCAAAGTGTTCCAAATTTGTAATTTGAAAACTTTGAAGGGGGTCTTATAGAAGCATGAAAATTTTAGGATTTATGCGGGTCAAAATTTGTCGCATAAGTACTTTAGGCCAAACTGGTCCGCATAAAGGAGAGACGTATGACAGATTCAGCACCCTATACGACCCGTCTGCAACCAGACTGATTCGAGCCATAGAAGAAAGATATACGGCCAAGTTGGTAAGTCCGTCTGATAAAGTTGACAAATTCTGTCAAAGCCGACAAAAATGACAGCTCTGACACTCTGACAAAAAGATATGACGTGATCAAACAAAGTCATGCGGCCAGAAGGATTGCTATCCGAGCCGCATGAGCCTTATGCGGCTCAACCTATGCGGCCCTAAAGTTTCTGAGCTTCATGCGGCCAAGGGTGACTGTAACCTAAGCCGCATGAGCTTTATGCGACCTAAAATACAGAATCTATGCGGCTCAAAAGTCCTTAAGCTACATGCGGACTAAGGAAGACAGCGACCTAAGCTGCATGAGTCTGATGCGGCCCAACATAGCCAAAAACTGAAAGACTCATGCTGCTCAAAATAATTCCTATCCTACGACAGGACACGTGGCAGGCTGACCAAGTCTCAACCACCCAGATTTGCTGCAACAAAATCCCAACAAATCGCTAGCTGACGGCCAAAGAGAGGGTCTTTACGTGCTGATTAGCCACGTGACCATGGGCCATCTATGCGGCTCAAAACATATATCACTATAAATTGCAGGGTGCCATACCCCAGCAAAAGGCTGGCAACCTTCGAAAGGCAATTTTTTCAAGAGCTAAAGACTGCGTCAGATAGTCCAAGAAGTAAGACAGAGTTGATACACTTTTCCGAGCCTCCACCGTCACCCCCAGAATCAAAAACTAAACAATTGTACTTAGATTGTTACCTAGGATTTCTTTCTAGGCTCTTCTTTGTACAAGCGAGTTTGCAATCAATTTCAGTGTTTTTGTAATACCTGTCTTTGATATTTAATAGCAAACAGTTGTCAGCATATTTCTTTACTGGAATATTTAATGCATCAGACTTTTATTTGTTGAAAATATGGCACAGTCACCAAAGGGTGGTAAATGAAAAGACAAAACTGAAATGGTTTAAGTTGGCAGTATTTCATGTGGTTGGCAGCTTTATTATTGATGTAATATGAATTTGTTGGCAGCATATTTATTCGTTGAACATAATGTCATTCGGTATCAGATATTAATGCAATGGAATGTCATTTTGTACTTTTATAGTAGAATTTAGTTGACGATATTTAATGCAACAGAATGTCATTTTGTAACAAACTATATTGTAATGTACTGTTATAGTATTTCAAAAGTTATTAGAATTTGTAAGGCTTTTTTTGTACACATATTTTTTTAAAGAAAAATTAACGAAATTTAAAATTACTTATGAAATTTCTAAAGTTATTTTTTAATCATAAACAGTTGCAAATTAAAATTACCTCAGTGTCGTGGAAAACACATTCAAGACTGTATGTTTGCCCTTTTCCTCCGTATCCGGGTACCTCGTACATACGAATGAGTCGAACCTTCAAATTCCAGAAGGTTTTCGCAAGACTAACCGCACGAATTAGTGAAAAAAAGGTGCCATTGTTGGTGATGTATTTTTACTACAAGTTCAGAATAGTGATGGTGCAATCCATTCTTCATTTTATATATAGACACTTTGAATATGGATGAATTTAAAATTAATTGGGAATCCAACAGTTATCATAGTTGATGACTTACCTTTTCAAGATAATGCACAGTAACCAAAGGGTTGCCAATGAGAAATAAAGCTTGAAAATTGCAGAAATTGCTTAAATTTAATGTTGTTTGCAGCAGTTTTCTTGCTGGGAAATAATTTTGGTTTGCAGCAGTTTTCTTGCTGGGAAATAATTTTATGGGCAGCAAGTTTATTTCTAGAAATAATGTTGTTGTCAGCATATTTCTTTACTGGAACATTTAATACAGCAGACTTTTATTTGTTGAAAATATGGCAGTCACCAAAGGGTGGCAAATGAAAAGGCAACGCTGAAAATGGTTTAAGTTGGTAGTATTTCATGTGGTTGGCAGCTTTATTATTGATGCAATATGATTTTTTTGGCAGCATGTTTATTCGTTGAATATATTGTCATTCTGTAACAAATATTTAATGCAATGGAATGTCATTTTGTACTGTTATAGTAAAATTTAGTTAAAGATATTTAATGCAACAAAATATCATTTTGTAACATATTACATTGTAATGTACCGTTATAGTATTTCAAAAGTTTTTAGAATTTTGTAAGACTTTTTTGTACACGTATTTTTATATTATGGCAGCATTTGGGCGGGAAAGTGGCAGACTTGCAATTTTTGCCAACTATTTTGCTATTATGTATATAGATGTTGCGTGGATTAGTTAAGTATAAAGGGATTATTAATAAATGATTATAGTTCTAATCATGTTGTTCTAAACTTATTAAATATGATATGAATAATTTTACGTAGATAAAGTATTATTTAGCTTCCAAAAATGGTTTCATTACCAAAAAGAGTATTTTGTATCTATATAAACCTAACAAATGTATTAGTTCTACCTATAAAATAAAAATCTATTTATTATTTATTATTTTAATTAAAATAGTAATTGTCACGTTACTAAATAAATAATTAATTATTTAAATGCTTATTTTATTTAGTATCTAATTACGTATATTGTGTTAAAAATATTAAAAGAGTATTTTTGCATAAACTATTTCATAGTCGAGAATAACTACTAATTTGTCACAAACTTATTATTAATTAGATTACTAATAATTTCATTTAAAGAAATAATAAGTTTATTTATTATATTACTAAAATTGTATTTTTCTTATATTACTCACTTAGAGTTTCTCTAAAAAAATTATAATTAAACAAGTGCTCTATTATAATTATTGGTGAATTTAGAGTCGAGACAATTATCGAATTATTAATTAGAATTGTAGCAACCTTAGATTGGCAACTAAGTCATATTTCGCTAATGTAGGGTTCAGTTTCGGGACTTAGCCTGAATAATCTCTATCGTCACTTATGTATGTCCTAAAAATCAAGTTGCATCTATCAAATAGGCAGAGAATTCTCAACTGCGCACCCTTTAAATGGACTGCGCAGGAAACAGATTGTGCTACAAATCGAACGCACGAGCTGAACTGCGCTACCACCAGAGCGCGCTACGCTGACGTGGCAATGCCATCATTACCTGACAAAGATCGGATCTTCTGACAGCCTGACAGCCCGAAAAATGAGGAGTCCTTTCGTTTTTTGTGCAGCACAGCGCTCGAGAACAGCTGTACAACTTCAGCGCAGTCTACCAGTCCAACCGCAGCGCAGTTTAACCAAGTCTGAATCCCAGCACTGTCCAGTGACTAGAAGGAAGCGCAGTCAGATGCTAGCGCTATTCGGTTAGCGTGATTCATCAAATAATTGACATTTATTACGTAGCTTACATGCCATCAATTGCTCGCCACGTGGCAACCGCCTGTATATGACCAAGCGCATTTCAATCAAACAATATCACGCGTCTGAATACAGTTAGCCCACGATCGAGCAACTGCCCAATAGGCCAGTACAGTTTGTAGTCTGTGCAGCCTGTCGCCAGCGCAGTTCATCATGCACAATTCAGAATAACTACAAATTAGTTATTTCTAGAACTCTATAAATAGAGTTTCAAGTCCTTCATTAAGGATATCAGATCATTATTATCATCAGAGATCATGAGTTCTTGTCCAAGTGCTGCTGCATTCTTCAGAGGCTATCATCTTCAAAGTTCACATCGTCCAAGGGATAAAGCGATCGTCTTCAGATCGGATTCCCATAGTTGTACTTTTCCAGAATTTAATTGTAATCTTCTTACAAAGTTTGTGAAATAAAGACTTTTGTTTTTGCAAATAAAATGCCGACTCTGCTGGAGACGACTTTCTCCTCCGACGAGGAAGTGACAACTCAATGTGACGTTGCGTCTATCGGAAAGACACAGAAGACGCTGGTTGTGAAGGTCAACCAGACTGCCTATGAAACGATGATGAACCCTGGGGCTACTCATCGCACTGTGGCCCCTGCCAAAAGCAAGGTCCATTCAGTATGGACTCCGAAGTCCTCTGCGTAGTGATTTGTACAGTCTGCTGTCTCTGCCGCCAAGGAACCAATAGCCACTTCTGTCCTTGCGCAAAATACCACCAGCGCTGCCAAAGTGCAAGCTAATGCATCTACTGCACATGCGCAGCACACTGCTCCTCTTGCCACAGCGCAAGCCACTTCCTATGCTGCTCTGGCAAAGTGCAAGACCCCTCTTCCTCTGGCGCAGTTGGCGACCTCCTTCCCTCCCGCGCAACCAACTGCCCCTTCAACCAGAATACAACTTAAGCAT
Source organism: Iris pallida (assembly GCA_029216955.1). Lineage (NCBI taxonomy): Eukaryota > Viridiplantae > Streptophyta > Magnoliopsida > Asparagales > Iridaceae > Iris > Iris pallida. The sequence continues at coordinate 9,724,045 of JANAVB010015398.1, read as the reverse complement.
TCTGTGACCAAAACTCCTGCTGCGCAAGCTGCAACTCCTGGAGTTTCTTTGGCCAAAAGGCCATCTGTCAAATCCTCCCAGGCGCAATCGGCCAAGGCGCCTACTACTACCTCAACCCAAGCGCAAGCTGTTCCAGCGTAGTCTAAAAGGGATAGCCTTTTGGCTAATCCCCCTTCTTTTTACATTAAAGGGACAGACTATGCTCCTCTTTCCAAGTACCCTGTTACTCCTGCACAATCTACTGGGGGTAGTCTGTTGACTGTTCCTTCCCCTCCTCAGAACAAAGAAAAAGGCCCGTCGATCTTTTCTCTAACTTCCTCGTTCCACGACTTGGAAAACAACAGAGGGAAACGCTCTTTAGCCAACCCTTCCTCACAAAACAAGGGAAAAGGTCCTTTGGTCTTTTCTCAGTCTTCTCTGATTTTTACCTCGGAAGATCAATCTGAACGTGCCTCGGCACCGATCAATGTAAGGACTCTCTCAAACAAGAGGTCTTCTCTCCCTGCCAAAGGGAAATGTGCTGATCAAAGAGGTATTCTGCCTACTCCGGTAGCAGAACTCCAAGATCTCCCAACTCTCCGGATATCCCGCTCAAAGCAGGGAAAATTACTGGTGTCTCAGATAGAAACCCCTGGTGGTGAGTTTGCTGATTTACGGGTTTATCTCAATAGACCTCGGTCTACATCAACTTCGGCGAAACGCAAGCAGCCAATACCGAAGATGAACCTGCATCGGAGGCAAACTTCCAGGATGAAAAATCCTGACACCTATGCTAACGAAGTGAGTACTTCCCTGTATACTCACGGGACAAAACATCTGAAGAGCTGGAACCATGTTCCGAATGTTGTCAAAGAATACGTCCCTCAAACTTCTTCTCATCCCGTCATTGTTCCTAACCTCCGAGAGCACCTCAAGCAAAAGCAGGACAATATCTCAACACCTCCAGTTCAACCACTTGAATGCTATTGTAATCACAAGGTTGTCATTAAGTGATGTTGCCAGACAACAAAATGATCTGTCTTCGATCGTCTGAATTTTACAACTTCTGAACCAATGTCAGAAGACGAAGATGAAATGTTGTATGGTGCTTCAAACACGGCAAGCCCCGTAAACCCAGCCAGCGGCACTTAGATTTACTCCAAGAATCTTCTGAAGGAGTATTTCGACACACCCGATCCCGAAGTCGAGACACAATCGGTCATAGGAATCTTCTCCAAGATTCCTCTGGTCATCTTTCTATTTCTCATTCAGAAGATGATTCCTTCTCTGATTATGATACATACAACGAAAGTTCTGAACAGACAGTATCTTCTACTGTACCTGGAGAAGTGACAGCTTATGCTGTCACTGAAGACCCACATGCTTCTAGTTCAGCAAATCAAGAACAACGAATAGTTGCACTGGAGGATAAGCTGAAGACCATGGCTGAAATGGTCGCAAGTATGAATTCTATCATCGTGGCGCAACATACAGTACCACCGACCGCACCTGCTGTAAATCCTGAGATTATAGTATCGTCGGTACCTGTCAATGCAGGTCTGGGGGTAGTATCTCCTTAAATACCCCTTGTATAAATTCAACCCACATCCAGTCAGTCAGGAGCTGGGGGTAGTACTTACCACGTTGTTCCTCCCCCTAACACTATAATTCAGTCTGCTCCTTCTTTATTATCAGAGGATGCTAATGAAGCTGTCAAACTCTTGTGCACTCAATTCGAGGTTTTTAAAAAGAAGGACAATTTATAGAGATTAGGGATCAAACAACCCTATCTGGTTGAATGGAAGGAAGTCTCATTCCCTCCAAAGTACAAGATTCCCACAATTTTATTGTTTGACGGCAGCACTTCTCCGAGTCAGTTTATTAACCACTTTGAGGTAATGGCTGTTCAACTTCAGCCAAATGACGCTCTTCTTACCAGGGTATTCGTCGGCTGTTTAGCCGGTGTAGCATACGATTGGTACAGGAGCTTGCCTGATGGCTGTATCACCTCTTTCTCGAGTTTTAAATAAATCTTCTTGGAGCGATTCTATGAGGGAATCAACGACATGACCATATCGGCCCTCAACAAGATCAAACAAAGATATAATAAAATTGCTGAGAGTTTCATTGAAAGATTCTGCCGAGAAGCATTAAAGATGCCTCCTGGAACTTCGGCCGCTGTAACTATAGATACCTGTAAGGCAAATCTTTTGCCTATTATCAGCATATGGACGGGGTCGACTCAATTTCAAAACTGGCCATCATTCATTGTCAATGCTAAAGCAGCTGAAGTTAGCGCTGACAAGTTCAAGCAGTTGGGGTACACATGTCTAACCCCGACCGGGATGAACACCCGACATCTAGTAGCAGTAATCGCCAGAACAACCGCAAGGGTAAAGAGACTTTGAACATCAATTTGAAGAGCAAAGAATCTCTGGCTGTCAACATGGCTCCACCTACATCTACTTCTACTCCTTCTGCCCCTCCACCAAGGGAACCTCGTCCGAAAGTAGAGTACTCCTTTGACGAAAACGACACCGTGAGCATCTTAGATTGCTTGATCAAAAGTAATAAGCTCTAACTCCCAGACCCGAAGAAGCCTGACGAGGTCTGTAAGACTGATCATCCCAAATATTATGTTTATCACAGGTTTATTGGTCATCCCACTCGAGCATGTTATGTGCTCAAAGGCAAGATTCAAGAGTTAGTCAACGCTGGTGTTGTCACCCTTCAACAAGATGAGAAGACTGTTACCGCGAACATGGTCTCAGTACAGTTTGGTAACTTTCCTCCACAGATGGTACAGTATGGTGGCATCCCTATCCCCAAGGCCACTCTTAAGATCGAGAATCTCCCTCCTCCACGGAGTGAAGGTCTCGTCCCCTTATCCCTTGATAACGGTAAGATTATGTGGATCCACCCTGACCTTGTTGCAGACTTTGAGGCTCCTTACTCGTCTAAGCAAAAAGACCACTCCAAGGGCAGAACAAAGATCTGTAATATGGTGTCTTTTGACCCCATAGTTGAAGAGGAAATCCTGCTGGGCACCAGGTCAGGGAAAGCCTATTTACGGAAATTTCTTGAAACTCAAGAAAACTCTGCTTCTTCTTCTGAGTCTGCTCCAGTACAACCTGTCTCTACTGAGGACATCCCTTCTGCATCCTCACCGATTGTAGAACCCATTCCTCCTAAACCGGCAGCAGCCAACAAAGGCAAACAACAAGTCCGCTTCGATAAAGTTTTGAAGAAGTCATCCCCCTTTGGACTTGAAAAGCCATATAACTTTGACATATTGGCTCAACTGGCCAACACACCAGCTAGGCTGTCTGTCTTCGAGCTCTTATGCCTCTCTAAAGAGACTCGAGAAACACTGAGTGAGGCTTTGATGCAGGCAGACACTTGCCTAACTCTTCTTAAGAAACCTGAGTCAGAACCTGTCTCTTGTCTCCATTGTTACAATGTGCTGGAATTAATTCCAAATATTACCTTCACACAAGATAACATATTAATGGAAGATAATCAATATGACTGTCCTCTCTACTTTACTGGATATGTCGACTCCATGAAGGTCGATCGTATTCTGATAGATCCAGGGTCAGCACTCAGCATCATGCCTAAGACAATGTTGGATGCTCTGAAGATTCCAGTGCATAGCCTCTCCGGCACTATCACTATCATTCTGGGATTCAATCAGGAAAGAAGTGAACCTTTAGGTAAGATATGCCTAAAACTCCAAATCAAAAATCTTCGCACGAAGGTGACCTTTTATATTATAGATAACCGTGGTTGTTCCTACAATGCTCTTCTGGGGAGACCATTCCTGCATGAACACAACATTGTTCCTTCTACTCTTCATCAATGCTTCAAATACATTGATGACAAAGGAGAAGTCCAAAAAGAAGTTGCTGATCTCTACCCATTTAAAGGTATTGAAGCATATTGCAACGACGCTCGCATGTACAAAGAAGAGTTTATGAAGGTGGTATTAGCCATGGATGGTGAAGAAGAACAGGAAGCAGTGCCCAGTGACACTCTCATCATACCTGTCAAAGGGCGTGTCTCTCATCCTCAATCCTCCAAACCACTAGCTATTCATCTGCCAGCCCAGAAGCAATCGACTGGTGATAATCAAGATCAAAGGGAGCTCACCTCTTCTGAGCTATTGGTTATCGACCTCCGTCGTAACAAAGATCAAAGGGAGCTCACCTCTTCTGAACCGCTTGTTATCGACCTCCATCGCAACAAATCCAATCCTCCTCACTCTTCTTCTCCTCCTCTTGTAATCGATCTGACCAAGCCAGCTAAGGCTAAAGGTTCTATTATAAATATGGATGTACAAATCAATGAAAAAGCATCTACTTTTCAGTATACTGATGTCATTTATCATACTAAATGCTATTTGGATATGCTAGACAGCTTTCAGTCCTTTACAATAGGAGTCGTATAATCCCTTCAGACGGAAGTATTATTTGAACATCCAGATGACTCATATTTTATTGTCCCTTCTCGAAAGAGAGATAAGAGGCCAATACTTTTTAGTAAAGAGCTAGAACAAAAATTCAGCTATACAGATGATAGCAAAAATAACGATATGGGACGTCTCCAACTTTATCGTTATAGTCAACAATCAAAATACATTATCCGAAAGATGGGTTATGACTTCAAGAAGGCCTCAATTACGGTAAGGGTAGATGAACTCCTATCCGTACGGTTGTTCCAAAAGGAAAGTCAGAGATGTATTACAGCAGGATGAAAAGAGGTCTCGGATATACTTCACCTCCGGTTTTATCTCCAGCAGCCTCCGAGTCTGATAGTGAGGAACGCTCTAACTCTTCTGATTCCAGATCTTGGGATTCTGACACCAGTATCGGCCAAGATCATCGATTGATTGTATCTTCTAACATGGTCTCCGTTGAACTTCCAGAAGGTTATGACGAAGATATCGAAGAAAATCCTGAAACAGATCCTTGGGCTCGACGAATGGATACCCAATGGGAACTCCGATTCGAAGAACGGGAACCTCCTACTGAAGATCAATTGGTTCAAATTGACGTGGGAGAAGATGGGACACCTCGTCCGATATTCATCAGCAAGAACATCCCAGAGGCGGATAGGCAAGAATTATTTCTTCTTATTCGAGAATACATTGATGTCTTCGCTTGGAGTTATGAAGACATGCCAGGTTTAGATCCTAAAATTGCCACTCATAAACTGAATATTTTGCCTAATGCAAAGCCAGTTAAACAGCAGCAGAGGCGGTTCAAGCCAGAAATAATGGACGCAATTGATGATGAAGTCAAAAAGCTCATAGCTTGTGGCTTTATTCTAGAAGAACAACATCCTGATTGGGTAGCTAACGTTGTTCCAGTCTTGAAGAAAACTGGCAAAGTTCGAGTTTGTATCGACTTTCGAGATCTCAATGAAGCCTGTCCAAAAGATGAGTTTCCTCTCCCTATTACAGACGTCATGATCGATAACACTTGTGGGTTCGAAAGGATATCCTTCATGGATGGATTCTCCGGATACAATCAGATTTGGATGAATCCTGAAGATGAAGAACACACTTCTTTCCGTACTCCTTGCGGAGTCTACTACTACACAGTGATGCCATTTGGTCTCAAGAACGCTGGTGCCACTTACCAACGAGCTATGAGTACCATCTTTCGAGATCATCTGCGCAAGACTGTCGAATGCTATATTGATGATATTGCTGTCAAGAGTCGTCTAAAGGAAGATCACATCCAAGATTTAAGAACTATCTTCAATCTAATGCGCCAACATCAACTTAAAATGAATCCCACCAAGTCATTCTTGGGTGTCTCTAGTGGTAAATTTCTCGGCTTCGTCATTACCTCTAAGGGTATACACGTGGATCCCGAGAAGGTCAAAGCCATTCGAGAGATGCGTCCTCCACGTAACCTAAAAGAGCTACGAGGATTCCAAGGTCGACTTGCGTACATCAGGAGATTCATCTCAAATCTGTCTGGACGCTGCAGACCATTTACCCAGTTAATGAAGAAGGGTGTATCTTTCATTTGGACTGAAGAATGTCAATGAGCATTTGATGATATAAAGCAATATCTCATGAACCTACCAGTCTTGGTGCCACCAATTTCAGGCATACCGTTCTTAATGTATGTCCGTGCTATAGATCATTCATTGGGTGCTTTACTTGTCCAGAAGAACAAAGAAGGCCATGAACAAGCCATCTACTATCTTAGTCGTACTATGATTGGTGCTGAACACCGTTATAGTTCGGTTGAGAAAGAATGCTTAGCTCTTATGTTCGTTGTTCAAAAGACTCAGCATTATATCGTCGGCCAAACCATTCACGTCATTTCCCGAGTTAATCCTCTTCGGGTACTAATGAAGAAGCCTAGCACACTCAATTCTCGACTGGCTATATGGGCCATTCTGCTAGCCCAATATAACATGGTTTATGTTCCGCAAAAGTCTGTTAAAGGTCAAGCACTGGCTGACTTTTTAGCAGCTTATCCTGTTCCGGAAACATCTAAGCTTTATGATAAAATTCCAGACGAAACATTGGAATCAAACATGATCTCTGAAGAATTTCCTACCTGGCATCTGTTCTTCGACGGAGCATCCCGGATCGGGCCAAAAGGGAACATTGTCGCAGGAATTGGGATTGTGCTGGTCTCTCCAGAAGGATTAGCTATCCAAAGAGCCTATTCCTTAGATCAGCCATGCTCTAACAATGTCGCTGAATACAATGCCTTGCTTATCGGACTCCAATTAGCTAAACAATTAGAGGTCGAATATCTTGAAGTCTATGGCGATTCTAAACTGGTGGTCAATCAGGTTAGAGGAACATATGAAGTTCACCATCAAGATCTAGTACCCTATCATGAAGCTGCAATTTACATAGCTACATCATTCAAGGCCTTCTTCATTGAATATGTCCGACGAGCTTGTAACACTGAGGCAAATGCTTTAGCTAATCTTGCGGCAGTCTTAGCAATTCCTGTCAAAAGACAACAAGTGGCTGTTGTTTCCAACAGAGAGTTATTCTGCGTGGAAAACAATCGTAACATCGAGTTCAGTAACTTTGCTGAAATCAATGTTATCAATGAAGATTGGAAAGCTCCTTTCATTGACTTCGTAGTTCATGACATACTTTCTGAAGATCCTAAGGAGTCTACGAGTATTCACCGACGATCGCTTCGGTTCTACTATAATCAGACCACCAAGACTCTCTATCGACGGACTTATGATGGCCTACTCTTGCGTTGTCTTGCTGGTGATGAAGCGAATCAAGTATTGCGTGAAGCTCATGATGGTGTTTGCGGAGCATATCAACCCGGCCCTAAACTACAAGATCGTATCTGACGAATGGGTTACTATTGGCCTTTTATGGTGTTTGATGCCATCAAATATGCAAGAAAATGTCGAGCCTGTCAAATCCATGCAGATTTTGTCCTCAACCGTCGGAATTCCTTCATCCGACTATTGCCTCCTAGCCTTTTGAAGCTTGGGGCATGGATATTATAGGACCCATCAATCCTCCTTCTTCTAAAGGACATCGGTTTATACTAGCCATAACGGATTATTTCTCCAAGTGGGCCGAAGCTATACCTTTGGCTGAAGTCAAAACCAGCAGTGTCATCAACTTCGTCAAACATCTTGTTATTTATAAATTTGGTATACCTCGACGAATCATTCATGACAATGGACCTCAGTTCATCAGTCAAAAGTTCAGAAGGTTCTGTGACGATCATCGGATTGACAATATCGCCTCTACGGCTTACAACCCTACTGTAAATGGCTTGGCTGAAGCCTTCAACAAGACTATTATCAAGCTCCTTAAGAAGTTTATGTCTACTAACAAACGAAACTGGAGTGAAAAGCTTGGAGAATGTCTATGGGCCTACCGTACTACGGTCCACAACACCACAGGCTATACACCTTTCTCTCTGGTATACGGTTGTGAAGCAGTTCTACCCCTGGAACTTCAAATTCCATCTCTAAGGATTGCTATCGCCAATGAGTTGACGACAGAGAATAATGATCTTCTTTGACTTCAAGAACTGGAGGCGCTCGACAAGAAACGACTATTGGCTCAACAACACAGAGAGTTGTATCAAGCCCGCATCTCAAAGACTTTTAACCACAAAGTTAAAGTCAGAGCCTTTCAGAAAGGAGAACTCGTTCTTACAGTCAGACGTCCCATGATTATGACTCACATGAGCAAAGGCAAGTTCGATGCAAAATGGGAAGGGCCTTATATCGTGAGCAAAGTCTTTTCAAATGAATCCTATCAACTCACAGAGCTGTATGGTCGAGTAGCAATGATGCCCATCAATGGCAAGTTCCTCAAAAAGTACTATATATGAATGTAAAAAGGATTTCTTGTAAATATAATCAGACAGTTCATAAATAAAGTTTGATTTTATTTCATCATAAACAATGTTTCATAATATCTAGGACGAGAATCACTATCGTTCTTCTTGAAGACAGGACGAGGACCACTACCGTCCTTTCCAAAAATGTAGTCGACAAAAGAGCCGAGAACATCCTTGCCCAATTTCACTAGAAACGCGCAAGCGGCCATCCTCATGGCCTCTTCTTCTTCGGTCTCCCCTGGGTCAACCAGGAAGTCCAAAATATCCCTTGGTAGCTTGGGTGCAGATGAACCTTCGCCCGCTTCCGTCCGCTTTGGCTGGTTTGGTTCGGCTAGACGTTCCTCCATGATTTCTTCAACCTTCGGGACAATCTCAACCTTCTTGGATGCATCTTCAGACGGCATTTTTGTGTTGAAAAGTGAAAGCGATCATTCCATCTAAATTTCTGTTCTATTTATAGGCAGAGATTCTTGAAACATCGAAGCGACGCGTTCTTCGCAACATTCATTCTATTCATTCGACGGTTCACCCGTTCATTCCATTCATCCGACGGTTCACCCGTTTATTTCATTCATCTGACGGTTCATCCGTTCATATGATTCATTTTCGTTCATACATTTTGACGGTTTATCCGTTCATCCCGACGATTCATTTCGTTCACACATTTTGACGATTCATCCGTTCATCCACATCAGCGACTTGTCACGTATTTATTACCTCTGATTAAGTTGTCTACCAAAATAATGATATTCAATAAATTATATTCTGCCATGTCCACATTACCTCTGAGCAGATATAATGAATATAATTATTTTCTAAATCAAGAAATATATTATGTCCTGAACCTCTGAATATATTTTCTATCGTTATTATTTATATCCGTAATGGGATATGCAATAAATAATAGAGCCACAAAAATAATATCTTTTTATTGATCAAAATAAAAGGCATTACAAAAAGACATATAACAACGGAGAAAATACAAAAGATTTCTTTTCACTCAATTGGTGGGGTTATTAGTCTAGCTATCTGCTGCTTCAAGGTTTGAAGTCGTTCTTCACGAGATTCCAGCACCCACTTTTTAGCTTCCTCCATTCCAGATTTATCGTCAAATGTCGGCAATGTCACTAGTCGGCGAACGATTTCATCTTGATGAGATGTGACAAACTTATTCTTCTCACGGGTCAGAATGTCTAGTTGCTGAATTGCAATTTGATGCTGTGCAGTCTCTTCCTCAAGAGCAAGTTGAACGATTCTCAACTCTTCTTGAAGTCGGGCAAACTCTGCAATCAGTTCAACAACCTTCTTTTCTTTCTCCCCAGTAGCAAACGCTAATATCTCCATCTGGGAATCATACTCTGAAGACTTTGTAGCGAAAGTGTCCAAAAAAATCTTGAAATCAGCTTTCGTAACTTTGGCTTCTCGAGTCATCCTTTCAAACTCAGCATTCACCAGGGGTTCTACCTCCCCCTGATTAAGATCTTTGTAAATCTTAATTGATTCCTCCAGCTCATCCGGTATATGTTCAAGATAGGCAGCTTGAGCTTCATCACCCTGGCTTCGGATAGCGCCGATCAGATAAGTAGTTAGACTTCTGACAGTGATGAAACCAACCTTCTCTCTTTCCATTACCCTTGCTACTAAGGGTCCTAATGAAGTGAAGAAGAGGTTGGTGAAGGAACCAACTATAAATTTATTGGTAGCCGCTGCACTGGGTGTAGCAGCTACTTCTATAAAAGTTGAAGCAGCAGATGCCTGTAAAGGCGGAAGTTCAGCTTCTGGAACATGGGCTGAAGTCTCTCTGGATAAGGGAGCCATAGTGGAGCTAGTTGCCCCTCCCAGATGTTCCTCTGCGAAATCAAATAAACATCATCAGTTTGCTGTCATTAGCGATTATCAAAAAGGATCAAAAATAAGTGTAAGCTTAACATTGCTGGGTTTAGTGACAAAATTGTCATTTGTTGACATAGGCTGCAGCCTCGCAGAAGTAGCTTCAGACATCACTGCCTGACTACTTCCTACTTCAGAGCCGCCTGATAAATGACGGCTGCTGCTGGCTATCGCCTTTGCCTGCACAATATTAGTGCATACTGGAAAGGTTGAATTTCTGCGTGAATGAAACTTAAGATGTCAGACATTTGATATATGAAAGAAGATTATCAATATCAGCCAATACCTCGTGGATCGGTGATAGTAGCTTCCTCCGGTGCTACGTCATTAACAGCGTTCTACTCTTGGGATGCATAGGCATCGGCATCCTCTTCCAGATTCAGATTGTCATCCTCTGTAGATGTTTCTTCATCATCTGCACCCTCTTCTCGTACCTTTTTGCTATCACTTGCGTCGACTAGATCTATATCATTATTGAAGCCGAAGTCACAGTCTTCCAGGGCCTCGATCATCAATCGATCTTCTTCAGCCCGACGCAATCGTGGTGTAGCTGGAGGGTGAGCAGTTTCCATTACAAATGTAGGAGATGACAATTCTTCGACAGATGATCCCGACTCATTGATTGGGGTTGGAGTTGCAGTTGCTTCTCTTCCTTCTGCAGCCCCCTTCTTTATCTCTACGGTCTCCTCTCTTGTCTCTGCAACCTGGTCTTCTTTTTCTGCACTGGAAGCTTCTTGCCTAGGCTCAGGAGCAGGTGTAGAAGAAGGCATTATAACCCCGACAACAACACTTATCAGGGCCGATATATGAGCAGATCTCGGGGGAGTGGTTACTTTCTTTCTAAAAGCTAATTTTGTCCTGCGTAGAGGTTCTTTCGGAATCTCTATGTCTGCTGCATGTGTTTTTCTTTGGATGGAAATAGGGGTTGTTGCCTCTTCTCTATGAACCGACTCGGCCTGTTGTCGAGACTGCGAGCGAGTAGTGACTCTTTCTGAAGAGTCCACGGCGGTTTTCTTCTTTAAGGCAGGAGAAAATATTTCTTCTGCCTTCCTATTCTTCTCCTTGATCGGAGATCTTACAACTTTCAGAGAGACACGCAGCGGTTCGTAGGCTTCTTCGGGGAAGTTGGCTTCCCTCGAAGCTTCTAGAGGCGCATCAGCTGGCTCGTGCTCTTCATCATTACCAGGAAGCACCAAAACAGGTGCTCCTTTCTTAAATCGAGTTGTCGTCGCAAAGCTGTCTACTAGATTGAAGTTTTCAGCAAAAGTATTTGCTGATGTGTAAAAGATCGAGTAAGTATACAGCATGCGAGGGCCACGATCGTTCCTTGTCGGCATCGAGAACGTCGTCCTTGTGTCACGGGCATTGTAATATGCCCAAACCCGGGCTCCATCAATTAAAAAACATTTTCCCTGTAGGCATGTTATAGCATTACCTACATGAAATTGGTCATAACCGAATTGGCGTGCAAATTGGCTGGGGAGATAAGGATCGAGATAACATTCATCTTCGAGTCGGTACACCAAGTGTGATGGCCGAATTGTCCTCAGCCAATCGAAAGCTGTATGGCCCAACAGCTGTATCCTCATAGAGTCGACGAGGTTTGTTGACATATGCTCATAACCAACTGGAGGGGGAACGCAATAAAAGTTCCATCCCTTACCGAGATTCAGAGTTCGCCGGCAGTCTTTCAAAGTGGTGTAGATCCACTTACATCCAGAAAATCTTCTTAAAAAGCTGCCACCCACTGCCCCCATGTTAGGATCCATCAAAAAAGGATGGTATAAAAGCAGCCATCCAAACAGATAGGTGTATGGCAGTTCCAGCCGAGAAAAACTTCCCTTCTCGCCTTTTCCTTGAATCATCGAATCAACGAAGAGACGGAGGCCGGCATTCACCCTGCATGTCATTGCTGACACAAATCCATCCGGTAGCCGAAAACTAGACGGACAGCAGCAAATAGTATACAGCGATGAAAGCGATCAACTGTACTGGCCCCAGGAACAACATATCGTCAAAGCCAGTAAGTGAGGAAACCTGCCAGCTAGGCTTCCTTCGACATGGGCCTGTAGCCCATCCTCATGTAGCTTTCAATGATGTCATCTTTCTTAAAAGGAGGATATTGAAGATCATCCTCAATTTTGATATCCATATCACCATGCGTCTCCATCAGCTCTATCACTTCGCTATTGCTAAGTGGTCTGAAGAAGTTGGGATTGCAGTTTTTATGCTCTTTGGTCTTCTTCTCAATAATATGGTTGATGAAAAGATACGGCAACCATTTGGTGGAATAGCAGGTGCCGGCTGTGCCACTCTTGTAATATAGAGAGCAAATCTTGTAGTGGCAGACGAGTTCTTCAAAAATAGCTACCATATCGGCATTCTCCTGGCGTAATCTGTCCAACTCATCGTTTGTCGGGACAAACTCTTCATAGGGGATATCCCCCATTGGCAGGTGAGAGATATACTTTATCTCGTGCAAAGCTAATCCAATCTCTCCGCGTGGCGTCATGAAAGTCCCATTCCTGTAGTTGTATCTCTCCGCCAATACAAGAAATAGATGCGGATTAGGTGGGAAGCCATAAACAGTGGCGTACACGGCATGGTACAGATCAATCTCCTTGAGTCGAGCTTCAAATTGGACCAATATCCAATTGGTTATACAGATCCATCTCTTATTATCCGGGTTCACAAGACCTGTCAACCGCAGATCTTGGTTCGGATACCTTCCCTCCATCTTCGCAAACTCATTTGCGAATATTGGAGTTCTCACGAGGAGCAGCAGGGAAGAATCTTCCGGCGGGATGCAACCGGGTTTTAGTCCTCTGAGTAAGGAGCTATGACGCTCCGAGAAACTGTAGAACATATCTTTGTGGTCTGGTCCCTTCTTAACACAGATATTTCCCGTTCGGGCTTGCTGAAGCAGAGTTATGTCCCATTCTATTCTTCTGGGATAGCCCGCAAAATCATATCGGGACAAAGGAAGACATCTGGAGATCTCTGGCAGAAGTATCGTCTTCTCGCCCCTCTGGAAAATTCTCTGTTCTATGCGAGGCCTCGGCTGAGAGTTCTTGTCAAAAGCTTCACCAAATAAGAATAGAGGTTTCTTATGGGTGACAGTGTCCGCAGTTTGAAGAGGCTGCTCGTTCATCAAACACGGTAAAGTTTCATTGTATTGTGCAATCAGAACAGTTTGCCGAGATGACGGTAGGGCATACTGAGGAAATGACACATGGGAGAGATCTTCCTTGTATTCAGGTTCAGACAGGGATCCTACAAAAACCTCATAGTTGGGATCTTCCCTGAGGTTAACTGCATCAATAAAGAAGGCAAAGATCAATATATACAAAGTCCAAAACTTTCTTCAAAAGATCATCAATTTGTATTGTGTGAAGCAAGCTATCAGATTGTACCAGCACAGTCAGCTTGCACAAGTTATCATATTGCGCCAGCACAGCCAACGTGCGCAAGACGTCAGGTTGCGCTAACATACTTGTACAAGACATCAGTTTGTGCTAGCACAACTGACTTGCGCAAATCGATGGATTACGCTGAACATTTTGTCAGCGCTTTCCAACCGATTGCGCAAGAGTATAGTTTTCATAAAAATGAAAACTGTTGTGTATGCAGTCGAAACCCTAAACAGGGTGGCGCAAATACCATCAATCTCTAAAAAGAGCGAGGTATGAAGGTCTAAAAACATCAAAAACCCTAAAAAGGGTTTCGATCATGGTTCGTCATTCACCTTGAAGCGCAGGATGACCCATCTCATGACGAGATACTCGTGGCGCAACACGAGTCGAGGGTTCGGCGGGGGCCTTTCCCTTCTCGACAGCTGATCGCTTGGGCGCCATTTTTGTCGTCGACGAGAGGAAGAAGAAGAAGTCGGAGTAGGAGAGGAGCTTCTGTCTCTGGAGAATTCGAAAGCAAGTAAAGGTTGAAAGAATGAAAAATGAAACTATTTATAGTTTCAGAAGTGTAACAGTCACCTCCAATTACGCCACAAAAGATGGAGCTAATTTCTCCAAACGCGCAATCAAAGCGCAACTTGTGCAACTTGATTTTAAATTTGAAATTCAAAGCATTTCGAAACTTTGAATATTTTCAAATTTCAAAAACTTTGAAGGGGGTCTTGTACGTCCTAAAAATCAAGTTGCATCTATCAAATAGGCAGAGAATTCTCAACTGCGTACCCTTTAAATGGACTGTGCAGGAAACAGATTGCGCTACAAATCGAACGCGCGAGCTGAACTGCGCTACCACCAGAGCGCGCTACGCTGACGTGGCAATACCATCATTACCTGACAAAGATCGGATCTTCTGACATCCTGACAGCCCGAAAAATGAGGAGTCCGTTCGTTTCTTGTGCAGCACAGTGCTCGAGAACAGCTGTACAACTTCAGCGCAGTCTACCAGTCCAACCGTAGCGCAGTTTAACTAAGTCTGAATCCCAGCGCTGTCCAGTGACTAGAAGGAAGCGCAGTCTGATGCTAGCTCTATTCGGTTAGCGTGATTCATCAAATAACTGACATTTATTACGTGGCTTACATGTCATCAATTATTCGCCACATGGCAACCGCCTGTACATGACCAAGCACATTTCAATCAAACAATGCCACGCGTCTGAATACAGTTAGCCCACGATCGAGCAACTGCCCAATAGGCCAGCACAGTTTACAGTCTGTGCAGCCTGTCGCCAGCGCAGTTCATCATGCACAATTCAGAATAACTACAAATTAGTTATTTCTAGAACTCTATAAATAGAGTTTCAAGTCCTTCATTAAGGAGATCAGATCATTATTATCATCAGAGATCATGAGTTCTTGTCCAAGTGCTGCTGCATTCTTCAAAGGCTATCGTCTTCAAAGTTCACATCGTCCAAGGGATAAAGCGATCGTCTTCAGATCGGATTCCCATAGTTGTACTTTCTCAGAATTTAATTATAATCTTCTTACAAAGTGTGTGAAATAAAGACTTTTGTGTTTGCAAACAACCTATAGCACCGAAAAAATGAAGGCAAGTATCATACTATTCATGTTCATGTTTTAATTAATAATTAAATGCATTGCATCAATAGGACTATATATATATTATATCGGCACTAACTCATAGGATCCCTCTTGGACCCCCAAATTGATTACTTGATTGACTTATTGACTCGGTAATTTGGGAGTAGTATAGCAATTGTGACCAACGCCCTGTTACTAATATTGTCTCTCTCGTGCTAACCCCTATTGCACAAGGGGATGAGCTGTACCGTATACTAGCATTAGGTCCAATGTTAGTATACACATTGAATCTACCAGCCGGTCACAGATTTCTACACGCTTAAATAACTATTGGATCATTGTAGATTGCATCATTATTGCTCTTGAGATTTTATTGCCCTGCTGATTTCTTCATTATTATTTGGAAAAATATTATAATGCTTTTAAATTGCCCTTGCATCATTTATTATTTATTAGAATGTTGGATATGGATATATGTTCTTGCTCCCCTCCTGACTGAAGACCAATATTTTAGGTGATTGCGAGGACGAGGAGCTTGCCTTTAGTTCCTACTATGGACCCGACCTGGGTTCTGAGGAGGTAGTTGAGCCTGGACTGGGAGCCGAGGAGTTTTAGCTACACTTGCCATCTAGTTTCTTTCTCTATTTGAATGTTGTAAATAAAAAAAATAAAGTTGTAATAATTGAATGTTTTCTCTGTTTGTGTTTTGTTTCAGTTAGATATTTAGTTCAAATTCAAGTTTAAATAAAAATGTTTTAGTTTTTCGTATCCTATAATGTTTTGCTTGTGTACTACTGCTTGATACAGCTTACTGTCGCCGTCTCACAACAGTACAGGCTGGGCATGATCCGACTGGACCTAGTATCTTTGGATCGGGTCGTGACACACATATTGTATGGTATTAAGTAAGCCAACAGTAAGAAATCTAGCATTTCATGTTCATTATCTCAGGCATCAATTTTGGGACCCATCAGTTCCCCCATATTCTCATCAATTTATTATCTAATCATATCATCACATTTCACATTTTTTAAGCATTTTATTATTCATAGGGAGAAGCAACATTTCTTTTATTCACAGAAACTGTTACGATCCGATCCCAAATAATTGGGTCGAACCGGATCATGCCCAGCCTGCACCGTTGTTGAGACGGCGGCAGTAAGATGTTCCATTAGCAGGTAACCATACAACAACAACTATATTTATCACAACTCAAATTCGGAAAGGAAACTTTATTAAACTTTGAAATGAAATACAACTGGAAAATGTACTGAAATAAATAACAGAGTTTGAGATAGACAACAATGCTGAAAAAAGAAAATCCATCTATCAGCCGGCTCATCGGCCTCAGTCCCAACGTCCTCCAATGGGGACTATGGCAGCACTACAGGGTACAGAATAGGGTCGTAGTAACTGCTGTATAACAGCTCAGCATCCTCAATGTCCCCTAAAAATGTATCTCCAGTCAGGAGGGAGCAAAGTACAATTCATGCTAATTTTAAACGGTTAAAATAAATAATAGAATCATGCACTTTTAAACAGTTTAGAAATTGAACAGTTTTCTCAGCAGTAAAACAGTGTGATTTGAATAGGCAATGAATATGACCGGCTTGGGATGTACAGTTGTATCCTATTGATACGATTTAGCTTATCCTCGTGTGTGTGAGGGGTAAGCTAATACAGTTCGAAGTTACAGTTGGCTTTGGTCATAAACATTACTCTACTCCCCCAGTCCCCAATCAGTACAGTAGTTGCAGTAAGTACTCTCCGAGAGAGTTTCGTGTTTGCATCGTGGTTTAAACTTGCAGTAAAGCGATTATTAAAATAACTGTAAAACTAACACAAACTATACTTGCCACAAAAATGAACTTGACTGGAGAGGATGAAGACTTCGAGACAGGAATTCAGAATCGTCCTCGAATTCCTACATTCGAGAAATTGACTCAGACTCCAGGTTACCAATCTAGCTACGCTAGTTGAAATCTCTATTTGTGTCCTAATCCAATTTTAATTCTTTAATTAACAAAACACGAAAACACGATTATTTGTGCGTTGATTTAATTCGAGGAAGAGATCGTTTTATACTTTGTATTTGGAAAAACTCGTCGATACCAGATTAATTGATTAAAACTTTGTATTTTCATAATT
This sequence comes from Iris pallida, assembly GCA_029216955.1. Classification (NCBI taxonomy): domain Eukaryota; kingdom Viridiplantae; phylum Streptophyta; class Magnoliopsida; order Asparagales; family Iridaceae; genus Iris; species Iris pallida. The sequence continues at coordinate 9,706,659 of JANAVB010015398.1, read as the reverse complement.
TATAAATAAAAAACTAATTTCTTATTTAGTGAGAAATATATGATCTTTAATTAACATTACAACTGATAGATTTTAGGTGAGAAAATCTTATTAATTTTTTATACAAAAATACTTTTTATTCAATTTATTCGAACGTTACAAAAACTCGCAAAATCAGCAATAACTAAAATCTACGCTACCAAATACAGTTACAGAACTAACAGCCAGCTGGGCTTATGCCCATTACAATTTATTTACATAAATTGAAATAAGACAGAAACTGCCGTTAGCCCTAAACTTTTAAATAAATTAAATATGAATAAAATTAACTGATAAAAATAAAGATAAAATAATTATTTATTGAGTCTCAGATATGGTCCAATCTTCAACTAGGCTAATGCCTCAACGTCCGGGCGAAGCCGATTTCGTTTGCACTTAGCCGGGGCCCATTGACCGATACGGTCGTCGCCCAAAATAAATATTAAATAAAATCCCGAAATTCATTTTTAAATTCATTTTTAAAATATTCTAGAATTTACGGAAAAATCCGGCAGCATCTCCTCTGTTTTTTGGTCAACCCAAAAACTGGAAAATATGCCGATAATCTTTTCTGCAAATCCCAAACCAGGGAATCCCCAAAATATATATATAAAATAAACACAACCAATCCATAGATAAATTCGGAACGACCCGAAATAATTTTTGAAAGTCCGAATCCCACCAAAAATGTCACAGAATGCTACCGGAGAAATCCGGAAAGCCAAAATATACCAAAATCCAATTCCCGAAAAGTTCCGGAAATCCAAAATAATTAACAGAACCTTTCCGATGGTTCCGAAAAAATACGACGTCGCTAAAACCGAATTCCCAAGGGAATCGGGGACCATTCTTATCACAAACTGTAGAAAATGGGCGGGACAGGGGTTATACCTCGGGTTTCTCGGCTAGAGCTCTCAGATGAAATAATAAAGAAATCCACGCGGGCAGCGGAGTCGAATCCACGAGACAGCGGAGTCGAACCGAATCCCCGAGACAGCGATGATGTCACAACGGAGCCGCGGCTAGGAACCGAACGGAGAACAACGTTGGCCGCACTGTCGGGACAGCGGGACACCGAAAACCTGCGGGTCGAGGTCGCCGGAGAAAACCCGAGAGGGGTCGGCCACGAGAGAAAAAGGACAAGACAACGCGCTGGCTGTGGCGAACGCCGAGGAGCGCTCGGGGACGCGCTCGAACGGGGGTGCTGGACAGGAGAGGCCGAGAGAGACGGCCTCGGCTGGCTCGGCGGACAGGAGCGGGCGGCCGACCGGAGTTTGGCGGGGTCGGGCGGTCGGATGTGGGTCGGGCTCGGGAGGATCGCAGGGGGGTCGGCGCTAGGGCCGGCGGTTGGCCGGAGTCCGGCGGCGTCGGCGGGGCGCACGGGAGCGGCCGGCCGATCGGGGGTTGGGGCGTGCTCGGACGGCGGAGGCCGAGGGTCCGGGGCCGCTCGGGAGGGGCTTGACGGAGAGAGGGGGAGAGCTAGAGTGGGGATGAGTTATTATTTTTCTTGGAAGAAAATAGAAAGGAGTTGGTGGTGGTGTTATCTTCTGTTAAGAAGAATAGGAAAAAAGGAAGTGGGTAAAGAGCTTGCTCATGGGGTGATGGTAGTGGGAATGGGAGAAATAGGTGGTGTGCTGGAGTGATAGTAGGAAGATTACGTAGGGAATAGAAAAATGAGATCTGGTCCATCTTGGACCAATTCAAAAAGAAAAAGAATTTTTTTAATTAGTAGAATCAGAATCAAAAGAATAGGTTAGGACCGGGTCTGGGTTTCGGGAATCAGGTCCGGGCTCGGGTCAGGTCAGCAATCGAAAACCGTTGTAAATTTTGAAATTAATTTTCAAGCCCATAAATAATAATAATAATAATAGTAATAATATTGTAATACTACTACTAATAATAATAATAAAAAAATTTCATATACAAAAACTGGGTTTCACAACCTTCCCTCCTTAGAAAACTTTGTCCTCGAAATTAAAGGCAGGGTTAGGGGTAGGATAAACTCAAATCAAGCAGTTACGGGTACTACGTTCGTAATTCAGGTCCAACAACAAGAATTTCCAATGCAGTCGTGGATGAGACGGTTTAGGGACAAGTTTCATTTATGATATCATCCATGCAGAAAATACAAAAGTGAACCAAAGTACACGAGGTTGATCAGACCATCATGCACCGGTCCTGATTAGATAATATATTAGTGGGTGCACCCAATAAAATACCGTCATGATCAAGCTTGATAAAGAGATAGCTTGCAAAACTAGGCTAACTTAGCAGCATCAGTCAAGTTTAGAACGAAAAGATAAGGAATAGAAGTTTATGTGATGGCTCAAATTCTGATCTTCTTCTCACCTCTGACTACGCTTACAACTGGTTTCTCTGGCACTGAAAGGTTGAGTCCAATCTTCAGCTCTGAAATATCCAATATGTGACTCGGATCCGGAATGTAGTGTCTGAGCTGTGATACGTAGAAGACGTTGCACACTCTCAAGATTAGCTGGTAGAGCTAACCGGTATGCTACTTCCAACTCGTCTTAAAACTTCAAATGGCCTGATGTACCTGGCCTCAATTCCCAGCTCCGTCAAAACTGATTGTTCCTCTGGTAGGAGAAAACTTCACAGAAATGCTATCTCCTTCTACAAACTTCACCGGTCGACTACTACTATCAATCCAATGCTTCTGTCTATCTTGGGCAATCCTGAGCTTGCATTCACCTTCTCTACTGCGTCAGTCACCATCTCTGGACCCAGCAGTACTCTTTCTCCTATGTCGTCCCATGCAAGTGGTGTACGGCATCGACGTCCATAGAGAGCTTCAAATAGGGTCATACCAATGCTGGCTTGGTAATTGTTGTTGTAAGAGAACTCTACCAAGTGCAAATGATCTTCCCAAGACCCTTCAAACCCAAGACGCAAAATCTCGGTACGTCTTCAGGCGTCTGGATTGTCCTCTTTGATTGTCCATCTGTCTGGGAGTGATGGGCAGTGCTGAACTTCAATTGTGTTCCCAAGATGTCATGCAAACTTTTCCAAAAGTGAGAGATAAATCTCGTATCTCTGTCAGATACAATACTTACCGGTACTCCATGAATCCTGTAGATGTGCCGCATGTATAGTATTACCAACTTATCGGTGGATAGACCAACCTTGAAGGGAATAAAGTGAGCTGACATCGTCAGTCGATTCACGATAACCCAAATGGCATCCTTTCCTCCTTGGGATCGAGGCAGTCCCGACACAAAATCCATTGTTATGTGCTTCGATTTCCACTCCGAAATGCCAAGCGGCTGCAATAGTCCTGCTGGTCTCTGTCTGCTAGCCTTCACTTGTTGACCAATTAAACATCTAGCAACATATCTCGCCACGTCTTTCTTCTTTCCAAACCACCAAACAATGGTACGTATATCCTGATACATTTTGTTGGCTCCTGGATGTATGAAATACTGCGACTGGTGCGCTCCTTGCATCAGCTCGTTCCTCAGTTCGCCCGTTGGTACGCAAAGCCTCGTACCATTCTTCAGTGCTCCGTCACTGGCGATTGAGAATCTTTCAAGTGTTCCTGCCAGCACTTGATCTCTAAGTTTGCAAAGTGTCTTATCTTGAAACTGCGTCTCCTTGATTTGGTCCATCAGACTCGAGCTCACTTGCAGCTTCATCAACAATGGATCAGCATCCAGCTCCTTCCTTCCAAGCAGTATAATTTCTAGTCCAAGCTTCTCGATGTCCTCTAGCAGGTGCTTCTCCTTGGTCAAAACATCGCCATAGGGTATCGACTAAGTGCATCTGCGACCACATTAGCCTTACTCGGGTGGTACTGTAGATCGATGTCAAAATCCTTCATCAGCTCCAGCCGTTTCCTTTACCTCATGTTCAGTTCCTTCTGAGTGAAAATATACTTCGGACTTTTGTGGTCTGTATATATTTCCACTCTCTCTCCATAAAGATAATGCTTCCATATCTTCAATACAAGTATTATTGCTGCAAGCTCCAAATCATGTGTGTGATAGTTTTTCTCATGAGTCCGTAATTGCCTAGATGCATAAGCAATCACTTTCCATGTTGAAGAACGCAATCCAGTCCTTTACCTGAGACATCACTGTAGATTGAGAAACCACCAGTTCCTGCGGGTAGCGCAAGGATTGGTGCAGTGGTAAGTCTCTTCTTCAGCTCCTCAAATGGTGCCTGACAAACTTCCGTCCAGATGAACTCTTCATTCTTTCGAGTGAGTTTCGTCATCGGCTCAGCAATTCTGGCAAAATCTTTTACGAACTTCCAGTAGTAGCCAGCCAAGCCCAAGAAACTCCTGATTTCAGCAATTGAGCTTGGGATAGACCATCTCTCAACAGCGGCTATCTACTTCGGATCTACCGAAATTCCTTCTCCTGCGACAACATGGCCAAGAAAATCCACTTTGTCTAGAAAGGATTCACATTTGGAGAGCTTACTATAGCTTCTCCTTCCTCTAAGTTTCCAGAACTTTTCTGAGGTGCTCTTCGTGCTCCTCTTCTGTCTTTGAATAGATCAGAATGTCATTGATGAAGACAACGACAATTTGATCTAGGTATTCATGAAAAACCTTGTTCATAAGGTTCATAAACACCGCAAGAGCATTCGTCGATCCAAACGACATGACCAGGAATTCAAACTGCCCATACTTGGTGTTGAATACTGTTTTGGAAATATCTTCCATCCTGACCCTGATCTGATGGTAGCCAGATCTAAGATCAATCTTCGAAAATACCAAGGCTCCGCTCAATTGATCAAATAGTTCATCGATCCAGGGCAGAGGGTAATTGTTCTTGATGGTGATACTGTTCAGCGCCCGGTAGTCGATGCACATCCGTACTGTTCCGTCCTTCTTGTGCACTAACAAGACAATGCTCCCTAGGATGAAGTTCTATCTTGGATAAATCCCAGAGCCTTCATTGATCCGGTTCTTCATCTTCTGGCCTCCTTCGGGTTGACTCTAAAGTGTCCCTTTTTTAAATAGAGAAAGAGCCGGGGACTTGGTCAATGGTGAATTCTATGTCTCGATCTAGGGTAATCCGGGAAGACTATCAGGGAAGACATCTACCATAAAGGTGTAACTAAGAATTTTATTCATGTGGAGAATTACAGAGAAAACTCTCATGATTGATCTAAGGACATCCCGTTACAACTTCTTATAAAAAAATAAAAAATGTTATACAGCAGTCCTAGGTACTATTCTTCATGGTTCTGGCTCTTGCACGAGCAGTCTCCAACTGCTTTATCTTCTATTAACCTCGAGTCTGCATCATCCCTTATTGTAGGGGGCAAAGTCTGCTGGATAGGAAGAGAGTCCCTAGGTTGTGGCCTACAGGTGTTGCTGGGATATGTGCTCTGGTTTGATGGAAAGATGAGGGGCAGTCCTTTACCCGATGTTCAGCAGATCCATATGCCAAATATTTCTCCAATCTCTTGCGACAAATATTGGCTTGGTGACCAGGCCTTTTGCAGTAGTCACAAACCAAAAGCTTCTTACGATATGACAGCCGGATAGTAGAGTACTTGATAGGGCCTGTCACGACCCGCACCCAGTTTTCGGACGTGAGCTCGTGAACAAGCCAGCTACGTATCGAGCAGACTCCAGCCCGACTCGAGTACGTATAAGCTGTCAAGGTCATGGGTATCATGCCTAATCTAACTGTATCTCAATCCACATGAATCATATAAACAAGAATGAACAAGTATGGGTCATGGTCTGCAGCCCATTAGCATATTGTTCGATTAGACTCTAAGGATGATATGAGTCTATAAACTAAGCAGAGTATATCATGATATGGAATATAAATCACGAGAAGATAATAAAGAACTATCACAATCAAATACCTGTATCATGCATCGCAATCCTCTACCATCCTGCTCTGCTAACTAACTCTATGTAGTCGCTAAACCTGAAGAGATCATCAGGTCCTCAAAGGACTAGCAAGATACATAAAACATGCCTACTAATATGACAGTAAATAACAGGTGTGGAGGATAAGAATACTGCAAGAAGAACATCTAAGGACGACGAGTCACGAGGAAATGTAATACTAGACTTGGCTACCAATCAATCGATTAACCTCTATAGCTTGTAGTACAATGCAAGATACTCCCAGTCTATAGTAGATTTTGACTGTAATATAATGCAAGATAATCCCAGTCAAGATTAGCCAATTCTAGTATCGATCTCCTCTCCTAAAGGATACAAAGTCAAGTAGACCCCTATAAACCGTAGTACAATGCAAGATACTCCCAATTATAGTGTCGTAAGTCAAGTCAATCAATATATGCTATAGGTCGTAATACAATGTAAGATACTCCCAATCTATGGCATATCTCAAGTCAAGTCAATCAAGTGATATCAAGGTAGAATAATCGGTTATAGGTCGTAGTACAATGTAAGATACTCCCAAGCTATAGTATGTCTCAACTGTAGTACAATACAAGATACTCCCAGTCGAGAATGGTCAAGGACAGATATAAAATTGACAACACAATCACGAGAAAAGGTAACACAAAGAGATCAATATTCTAGCAAAGTCAAACATCCTATACGTGCACATAATCTAGAACAAATAAAACAATCCAGGACGAATCAATCACAATACAGAATCATGTGATAATATGAAAGGACTACAACAAGGAAAGAGAAACCATGTAAATACTGTATATGTTCGGCAAGGTATACTTGCCTGGAGGTTGCACGGAGAACCAACAATGTATCGCCAATCCACAAGTCAAAAAGTCCAAGTCATCACAACTGTCTCCGAAAGCTGAAATAAACGTTACCAACATTCTCAGAATAGTCAAATTAGCTAAGATTGCATGTCCTTAAGTCCAATTCTGGATACAGGGACAAAACGGTAATTTTGGGCAAAAATGATGTCCGCCGTTGGACCCGCTTTGCACCGAAAAGCGTGCCAGAGTCAATGGTCTCTAAAGTCGTCAAACTACATGTCTACGGATCCATTTTTCCGATACGAACCCAATCGTATGTCCAAAGTTGGATTCTGGCGGACCGTGCACAAAATCGCCCGTTGAGTGGGACCGGGGCCCACAAAACGACATTTCGATTCCACTGTCTCAGAATCGGACCAAACTTGGCATGCATGACCAAAAAATCGATACGGTCCTGTTGGCGTAAGTTTCGTCTCGATCTGACGAACGTGCACAAAGTAATTGGAGAATTTACAAAGTGCACGATACGGTAAATTTTGACGGATACATATCAAATTCGTCGCGCACACGCGACCAATTTGAATTTCGTCAAAACCCACACGACCACGAAGCCGCTACGCAGCTTTCGATGCTTTCGGTTCGCGACCACGTCGCCCGGAATGGTGGGACGGACGTGGAATCGGAGTGATTTCATGATTTTCAAAATAGGTTTTTCCCTAACTTCAAACAGAAATTACTTGTTGTACAGTATGCTAGAAATAGTTCTATTAATAGGGTTTTAATCCTCTACATGTTGTCTAAAAGTCCCTTTAAAAGTTTTCCTAAACTGTGGTTGGATTGGCAAGTATCTGCCTTCCAAATCAGTAGTTTGGACTGCTATATGCTGTCCTGCTCCGGGGTATTTTTCGTCAACTTTGATTCGAATTTCTGATCGACCAACTGGGTTAGCTCCAAATCCTTTAGAAGGGGGTTAAAGAGGGACAACCAGGCTATACGCGGCAATTTACAGAATTAAATTTCATTGAACGAAAGTAGAGAAAACCTACCTCGAAGTAGGGGGTCGGGCTGCTGTCGCTGTGTCCGTTCCTCGCGCTCGCTGCACAAGTACGCTCGGCCACGCATCCTCTGGTGGCCGACGGTGGCCCAGGTCTGCGCTGCAGTGGCGCACGGCCGCCTGGGGGTGGGTGTGACGATCGGGTGTTAGGGTTTAGTTTTGTCGAGGAAGCTCCTGTATAATCCCTCGGGTCTTCTTATAATCGAATATACGGTAGTCCGTAGCCCTGCTGTGCAACGCAGGGAGGGTCTTGTGGCAGGCCGAGCCTTATGGGCTTGGGGCTCACTGCACGGATGGGAATTGGCTGGGCTGGAACTCTTATAACTATATAAATATATATTCTTTATCAGTTTAGTATATATACACATATATATATATTAGGTTGTGGGGCTATACTAGGCTGGGCTGCATGGGCCTGTGGGCCAACTGCTTGGCCGGGCTGGGATTTAGTTATTAATATTCTTTTTATATATATCTATATACATATATATGTATATACATACACATACCTATATAATATATTTATATGTATTCATACAAATATACACGTAGGTAATATATTTATATATACATATAAATACACACATAGGTAATGTATTTATGTATACATATAATTTACACACACATCCACTATTATATATATTCATATATACACACAAATACATACATATATAATATTTATTAGTCAATAAATTAATATAAAAATAGTAATATTAAATAACACTCCCAATAAAATAATAATAATAATAATATCAAAATTTAATAAAATAATAATGGTATTTATAATATTAAATTAAGAATACTTAGAAAATATTCATCAGATGATTAAAACGGAATTTGACACCCGCATACCAAGATACATCAACATGAATGTCATAGGACGTCCCGTATTGACTACATGGGCTTGGGCTCAGTTCGGGTTCAGTTTGACTAGTTTGGTGCGATCGGGTCACCTAGACGTCAAATAATATTAATAATGAATAATTAACTATTTATAATGGTCACGTCACAACTAAGCCTGGTTTTCCTAGTTAGGGCATCACTATGGCTTGGTTTCCCCGGGCATGGCTAGTACACTAGTCAAGGCACACTGCTCCATCTCTCGTGCCACAAATCCTAGTCGTCTAGTACTTCAAAACTCAACTATGGCTAGAGTCACCTACCGTAATAATTAACTAAAAATTATTTATAAAATTATAATTCACTACTTTAATCAAATAAAAAAAATATTCCAAAAATTTCCGGGAAGGGGAGCTATAAATCTACTCACCTTAAAATAATTTCGTCCTCGAAATTCAAATTCGTAATTATTCCTTAAAATTCGAAAGGAAGTCTACTATTATCTAAATCTCCTTAAATTTAATTTCTCAAAAATACTTCTATGACCTTCTCTAACCATTTGGTATTTACGAAATCTCGAGGACTTCTACCCACCTTTGGTCACACTACTCCTAAAAACAAGGTCACTAGAATCTTATGGTCTTCTAACTAGTTGCTAATAATTCTACCGGCAGATATCTAGGCATATGGCGTCTATAACCCCTCATATTTATAAGCAGCCAAACATTCAATAGTCAAGCAATATTATACTATAATTTAAGAATTTCTAATGAATCCTAGACAGCACGATCATTCGTCACCTCGGAATAGGAAGGGACAAGAATTAATGGTACGGAAAACAAGGGAGTATAATCGAGAGCAATTATGAAATTTTAAGGGCGTAGAGAATTTCTAGGAGAATTTTCAAGCAAAGTGGATTGAGATTTCTAAGGTCTAGTCAAGGTCGCAGGCTCGTATCAGTACAGTTACGTAATCGATACGATATGCTCTGACCTGCATGGGCCACCACAAAAACTTGTCACGACCCGCACCCGGGTTTCGGACGCGAGCTCGTGAACAAGCCAGCTACGTATCGAGCGGACTCCAGCCCAACTCGAGTACGTATAAGCTGTCAAGGTCATGGGTATCATGCCTAATCTAACTGTATCTCAATCCACATGAATCATATAAACAAGAATGAACAAGTATGGGTCATGGTCTGCAGCCCATTAGCATATTGTTCGATTAGACTCTAAGGATGATATGTGTCTATAAACTAAGCAGAGTATATCATGATATGGAATATAAAGCACGAGAAGATAATAAAGAACTATCACAATCAAATACCTGTATCATGCATCGCAATCCTCTACCATCCTGCTCTGCTAACTAACTCCATGTAGTCGCTAAACCTAAAGAGATCATCAGGTCCTCAGAGGACTAGCAAGATACATAAAACATGCCTACTAATATGATAGTAAATAACAGGTGTGGAGGATAAGAACACTGCAAGAAGAACATCTAAGGACGACGAGTCGCGAGAAAATATAATACTAGACTGGGCTACCAATCAATCGATTAACCTCTATAGCTTGTAGTACAATGCAAGATACTCCCAATCTATAGTAGATTTTGACTGTAATATAATGCAAGATAATCCCAGTCAAGATTAGCCAATTCTAGTATCGATCTCCTCTCCTAAAGGATACAAAGTCAAGTAGACCCCTATAAATCGTTGTACAATGCAAGATACTCCCAATTTATAGTGTCGTAAGTCAAGTCAATCAATCAATCAATATATACTATAGGTCGTAGTACAATGTAAGATACTCCCAATCTATGGCATATCTCAAGTCAAGTCAATCAAGTGATATCAAGGTAGAATAATCGGCTATAGGTCGTAGTACAATGTAAGATACTCCCAAGCTATAGTATGTCTCAACTGTAGTACAATACAAGATACTCCCAGTCGAGAATGATCAAGGACAGATATAAAACTGACAACACAATCACGAGAAAAGGTAACACAAAGAGACCAATATTCTAGCAAAGTCAAACATCCTATACGTGCACGTAATCTAGAACAAATAAAGCAATCCAGGACGAATCAATCACAATACAGAATCTTGTGACAATATGAAATGACAACAACAAGGAAAGAGAAACCATGTAAATACTGTATATGTTCGGCAAGGTATACTTGCCTGGAGGTTGCACGGAGAACCAACAATGTATCGCCAATCCACAAGTTAAAAAGTCCAAGTCAACACAACTGTCTTCGAAAGCTGAAATAAACGTTACCAACATTCTCAGAATAGTCAAATTAGCTAGGATTGCCTGTCCTTAAGTCCAATTCTGGATACAGGGGCAAAACGATAATTTTGGGCAAAAACGATGTCCGCCGTTGGACTCGCTTTGCACCGAAAAGCGTGCCAGAGTCAATGGTCTCTAAAGTCATCAAACTATATGTCTACGGATCCAGTTTTCTGATACGAACCCAATCGTATGTCCAAAGTTGGATTCCGGCGGGCCGTGCACAAAATCGCCCGTTGAGTGGGACCGGGCCCACAAAACGACGTTCCGATTCCACTGTCTCAGAATCGGACCAAACTTGGCATGCAGGACCAGAAAATCGATACGGTCCTGTTGGCGTAAGTTTCGTCTCGATCTGATGAACGTGCACAAAGTAATTGGAGAATTTGCAAAGTGCACGATACGGTGAATTTCGACGGATACGCATCAAATTCGTCGCGCACACGCGACCAATTTGAATTCCGTCAAAGCCCACACGACCACGAAGCCGTTATGCAGCTTTCGATGCTTTCGGTTCGCGACCACGTCGCCCGGAATGGCGGGACGGACGTGGTATCGGAGTGATTTCATGATTTTCAAAACAGGTTTTTCCCTAACTTCAAACAGAAATTACTTGTTGTACAGTATGCTAGAAATAGTTCTATTAATAGTGTTTTAATCCTCTACATGTTGTCTAAAAGTCCCTTTAAAAGTTTTTCCTAAACTGTGGTTGGATTGGCAAGTATCTGCCTTCCAAATCAGTGGTTTGGACTGCTATATGCTGTCCTGCTCCGGGGTATTTTTTGTCAACTTTGATTCGAATTTCTGATCGACCAACTGGGTTGGGTCCAAATCCTTTAGAAGGGGGTCGAAGAGGGACAACCAGGCTATACGCGGCAATTTACGGAATTAAATTTCATTGAACAAAAGTAGAGATAACCTACCTCGAAGTAGGGGGGTCGGGCTGCTGTCGCTGTGTCCGTTCCTCGCGCTCGCTGCGCAAGTGCGCTCGGCCACGCGTCCTCCGGTGGCCGGCGGTGGCCCAGGTCGGCGCTGCAGTAGCGCGCGGCCGCCTGGGGGTGGGTGTGACGATCGGGTGTTAGGGTTTAGTTTCGTCGAGGAAGCTCCTGTATAATCCCTCGGGTCTTCTTATAATCGAATATACGGTAGTCCGTAGCCCTGCTGTGCAACGCAGGGAGGGTCTTGTGGCAAGCTGAGCCTTATGGGCTTGGGGCTCACTGCACGGATGGGAATTGGCTGGGATGGAACTCTTATAACTATATAAATATATATTCTTTATCAGTTTAGTATATATACATATGTATATATTAGGTTGTGGGGCTATACTAGGCTGGGCTGCATGGGCCTGTGGGCCAACTGCTTGGCCGGGCTGGGATTTAGTTATTAATATTCTCTTTATATATATCTATATACATATATATGTATATACATACACATACCTATATAATATATTTATATGTATTCATACAAATATACACGTAGGTAATATATTTATATATACATATAAATACACACATAGGTAATATATTTATATATACATATAATTTACACACACATCCACTATTATATATATTCATATATACACACAAATACATGCATATATAATATTTATTAGTCAATAAATTAATATAAAAATAGTAATATTAGATAACACTCCCAATAAAATAATAATAATAATATCAAAATTTAATAAACCAATAATGGTATTTATAATATTAAATTAAGAATACTTAGAAAATATTCATCAGATGATTAAAACGGAATTTGACACCCTCATACCAAGATACATCAACACGAATGTCATAGGACGTCCCGCATTGACTACATAGGCTTGGGCTCAGTTCGGGTTCAGTTTGACTAGTTTGGTGCGATCGGGTCACCTAGATGTCAAATAATATTAATAATAAATAATTAATTATTTATAATGGTCACGTCACAACTAAGCCTGGTTTTCCTAGTTAGGGCATCACTATGGCTTGGTTTCCCCGGGCATGGCTAGTACACTAGTCAAGGCACACTGCTCCATCTCCCGTGCCACAAATCCTAGTCGTCTAGTACTTCAAAACTCAACTATGGCTAGAGTCACCTACCGTAATAATTAACTAAAAATTATTTATAAAATTATAATTCACCACTTTAATCAAATAAATAAAATAAAAAAAATATTCCAAAAATTTCCGGGAAGGGGAGCTACAGGGCCCAAACATCTTCTAAATTCAGGGGTATCCCTCCTAGGGGAAGGTTCCGCTCCAACTTGGTTTAAGATAGCTAAGGCTACATCATTGACGTTCTTCATGACTTCTCTCGTGATATCCATCTGTTCCAGCTGAGCTTCAGCTTGAGCCTTCTGGGACTCCAGGATTTCTTGAAATAGGGCAACCATTTGGGAGATGTTCGCTGGTACTGGTGGAGCATCAGGAATGGGTACTCCACCAAGGAAATGCAACTCAGTTTGAGAAGAGGTAGGAATTGCCAGTGTAGTGAAAACTTCACTGGATGCATTATGGGGACGGTCAATCAGCTGCGAGAGAATAAACCCTGGACTTGGTTGAGGAGATGGGGTATGATCCGGAGATGACACCTCATCACCAGCAGGATTGGTCTTGTCAATGGCCATTCTCTGGAAGGTTTAGGATGCACACATAAGCAAGGTAGCCTACCAGTCTATAATCAAACAAAAATATTTATTTATATATATAATTCGAACCTATGTTGTGACAAATCAATATTCTAGTGTTCTAATTGTTTCTAGGTATGTTTTCCTAAGTTGTTGTTTTCGACCTGCATGGGCCACCACTAAAAACATGTCACGACCCGATCCCAAATAATTGGGTCGAACCGGATCATGTCCAGCCTGCACCGTTGTTGAGACGGCGGCAGTAAGCTGTTCCATTAGCAGGTAACCATACAACAACAACTATATTTGTCACAACTCAAATTCGGAAAGAAAACTTTATTAAACTTTGAAATGAAATACAACTGGAAAATTTACTGAAATAAATAACAGAGTTTGAGATAAACAACAATGCTGAAAAATGAAAATCCATCTATCAGCCGGCGCATCGGCCTCAGTCCTAACGTCCTCCAATGGGGACTCTGGCAGCACTACAGGGTACAGAACAGGGTCGTAGTAACTGCTGTATAACAGCTCAGCATCCTCAATGTCCCCTAAAAATGTATCTCCAGTCAGGAGAGAGCAAAGTACAATTCATGCTAATTTTAAACGGTTAAAATGAATAATAGAATCATGCACTTTTAAACAGTTTAGAAATTGAACAGTTTTCTCAGCAGTAAAACAGTGTGATTTGAATAGGCAATGAATATGACCGGCTTGGGATGTACAGTTGTATCCTATTGATACGATTTGGCTTATCCCCGTGTGTGTGAGGGGTAAGCTAATACAGTTCGAAGTTACAGTTGGCTTTGGTCATAAACATTACTCTACTCCCCCAGTCCCCAATCAGTACAGTAGTTACAGTCAGTACTCTCCGAGAGAGTTTCGTGTTTGCATCGTGGTTTAAACTTGCAGTAAAGCGATTATTAAAATAACTGTAAAACTAACACAAACTATACTTGCCTCAAAAATGAACTTGACTGGAGAGGATGAAGACTTCGAGACAGGAATTCAAAATCGTCCTCGAATTCCTACATTCGAGAAATTGACTCAGACTCCAGGTTACCAATCTAGCTACGCTAGTTGAAATCTCTATTTGTGTCCTAATCCAATTTTAATTCTTTAATTAACAAAACACGAAAACACGATTATTTGTGCGTTGATTTAATTCGAGGAAAAGATCGTTTTATACTTTGTATTTGGAAAAATTCGTCGATACCAGATTAATTGATTAAAACTTTATATTTTCATAATTTATATATAAAACTAATTTCTTATTTAGTGAGAAATATATGATCTTTAATTAACATTTCAACTGATAGATTTCAGGTGAGAAAATCTTTTTAATTTTTTATACGAAAATACTTTTTATTCAATTTATTCGAACGTTACAAAAACTCGCAAAATCAGCAATAACTAAAATCTACGCTACCAAATACAGTTACAGAACCAACAGCCAGCTGGGCTTATGCCCATTACAATTTATTTACATAAATTGAAATAAGACAGAAACTGCCGTTAGTCCTAAACTTTTAAATAAATTAAATATGAATAAAATTAACTGATAAAAATAAAGATAAAATAATTATTTATTGAGTCTCAGATATGGTCCAATCTTCAACTAGGCTAATGCCTCAACGTCCGGACGAAGCCGGTTTCGTTTGCACTTAGCCGGGGCCTATTGACCGATACGGTCGTCGCCCAAAATAAATATTAAATAAAATCCCGAAATTCATTTTTAAATTCATTTTTAAAATATTCTAGAATTTACGGAAAAATTCGGCAGCATCTCCTCTGTTTTTTGGTCAACCCAAAAACTGGAAAATATGCCGATAATCTTTCCTGCAAATCCCAAACCAGGGAATCCCCAAAATATATATAAAATAAACACAACCAATCCACAGATAAATTCGGAACGACCCGAAATAATTTTCGGAAGTCCGAATCCCACCAAAAATGTCACAGAATGCTATCGGAGAAATCTGGAAAGCCAACATATACCAAAATCCAATTTCCGAAATGTCACGACCCGCACCCTAGGGTTAGGGCACGAGAACGTAACAACGCCCAGCCTACGCCGCAGTGTCGGCGGTAGAACGCTGTCCTAGGTCTCAATGCATCTAATAGTATAAGACTAAACAGTTTATACTCCCCGAATGGGGGTGACATAGCAGAATGTAAACTCAATCACATCTAAGGTAGAGCATAAAGGAAGATAGATAAAACATGAAATCGAAAAGAGATACAACAGATAGAAGTCTAAGTGTCTAAGGTACCAACTCAGAATACATCTCAAAGCTCAAATGCAGTAATCCATAAAATAAATACAACTCCAGACAACTGAGAATAGCTAACTAAACAACCTCTAATGTCTCTTCTAGGCTAGCAGACAAATCTCCAAGCTATCTGTAAAATTTGTCAACGTATCCTGTCAGGAAAATGAGCAAGTACAAACACCAACAGCAGTTCCATATGAATTGAAAAATACTATAAGAGACAGTAATAATGAGATACAAGACAAAGAATATAGGCGACTTGGGAACCATTTGAAAGCCGAGTTACAACCCTTAAACAAACAAGGACCGGAGTTGTAACCCTTCTTTCGAACAGAACCTAGTCCCATCATCATGGTACAGTATAAAAGGCAGGTAGAGCATATGAGAAATGAATCATAGCATGGTAAAAGCACAGTAAGTAAAGGTGAACTTGAATGTAAGATATGACAACAAATAAATAAAAAGTGATTTGAACTATTAGGGCGAAATGTGATTGGCTGGGAAACACGGAAAGGTTATCCACTTGGCCCGACAATCACACGAAAATATCTGGAAAGGGTCATGCCGGCCAACCTGGATAACCGGTACGGGGTATCTGCTACACCCTACGTGAGGTGAGGGTGGCGCTAGCAATATATAGTAACACACGGAGGCTTTGATCACATAACCCCTAATAATTCCCCTCTATCCCCCAAATAGTATCACGGATCCGGACATGGCACGTCATGACACAGGGTTCGAGAGTAGGGGGCCAGCCCACTCCCAAATCAATGTCTATACAAGTACAGGAATACGGAAATATCTCATACCCATATACCAAGAAAGTCCAGGAATAACATCTCATGACAGGATCCGACGTATACTAGTCCGTGAACCGTCGTGTCGGAAATCAAGTAAAACACTACGACTGAATCGGATATAGTAGATATCAAGACAATGAAAACTATCAGTGAATGTACTCGCCTGCGGTCCTGAGCTGATAAGTATAGAGGGTCCAACTGAAGCCACAGAGTCCTATTTAAAGCAATACAGGTTACAAGGTGTCTGGCTCCTAATTAGAACAGCACAAATCACAACATGTCCAGAAGGGTAATATAAAGCACTACAATACATTCTACATGAATCTAGGTCAACTAGGCCAAAGTCAACCCTTGGTCAACTCTGGTCAACTGCACTAGTCAAACTAGGTCAAACTAGGTCATGTCCTAACCCAGCAAGTCTTACTAGGCCTAACCAAGACTATCCTAACAAGCACACATCAATACAAGGCTATACAAGCCAACATACACCCGACTCTATATAGCATGCAATTATTCAATACTCAAATAGGCAAGAATTCACATTGGATATACACTAGGTAATCTATTACTTTAAGCTATATATGTCTACACATATATACACATGCATATATTGGTATTCAACATTAGGTCTATAATTATGGCATTTCAAATGGTTATATAAACTTATATATATTACAACACAATATGCTAACATATATATAATATACATACATAGCTAAGTTAACTATATTCATAAATACTTATTTAAGAGGCTATGTGTGTGTATGTGAACATGGCAAAGGGGCAAGTGAGGGTTAAATAGGCATACATAGTGTATACGTATCAAAGAGTGTCAAAGTATAAGTGAACAATGTGTCAAGTGTGATAGTGTCAACATAGTATAAGGGGGTACATGAGGTAATATAGGATTTGTGTTAACATAGAATATTACATCTCATTAACTTGTATATTGCATACATTACATCTATTATTACATTACATTCATGCTTGCATTCATTCATCATTCATTTATTCTCTTGCACTACTATATGTACCATATATTACATACTATGGAACCTACATATTCACTACAAGCCATACTTATACATCCTTACATTAGATAGGATACTTACACCTCATACATCATTTATTTAACTATTTACTCATGCTTGCATTCTCTATTTAGTTACATAATGTATATACATTAACATGGGTTAAAATCAAATAGAACATTATATTACACACAAGGGTGCACAAAATGCATATGCCGAATAGTAACTCCTACTAATAATCAATACTGTACCAACTCAGCATGAATTAAATTCTAGGATTAAAGTATGTTATAGATCTATGTGTTAGCTTTCCGAAACTTCAAACGGATCGCATTTTCGTTTTCGAAAACTCCCGAAATCGTGAAAACACCGAGAACGCATTTGTCTTTCGTACAGCTGACACTCAAATAATTCTCCAAAAAGTTACAGAAAGTATTAGGCCTATTCATACATGTTTTTGGAAAGCTAACTTCAATACGCTTCTTTAAAAAAAACGGGAGATTAAACCGAGCTTTAAGCTAGAAGTTATGACATTTCTAAGTTAGGACTGAAATTAAAAACGTGGATAAAAATCATGACGGATTTAAATAGTTTGAGCCAAAAGAATACACAATATATATCCTAATTATCCACAACAATAATAGCAATAATAATATGAGGAACCACACTCACAAACTTGATTATATAATCATCATGAACCATTTATTACATATATAAGTATAGATACACTCTCATTACAATATATATATAAATCTATATATGTAACATGAACACATCCACAACACAAAGGACACTCCTATGACCTCCAAATGGACACAAAATGGACACAAATGGAGATACAACCATGGGGGTCATTCCTATGGGTTCAAAATAGACCTATATGCATGAGGAAATGAAAAGGAGAAGGGATTTATACCTCCCGGTAGATCGAATCGAAGAAAAGCCTTCCCGGAGCGACACCGACACGTAGAGATTCCAAAAGGACACGGACGAGCTCCGAATCCTTCCAAACTTGGGTAGCTTCCTTCTTGGCTAGAATGGAGAAGGAAAGAAGAAGATTTGGTGGAGAAATGGAAGGATTTGGTGGAGAAATTGCTAGGGATTGCTCTCTAGAAATTTGGGGAAGAACAAGAGAGAGAAAAATAGATGGATAATGACAAATGGGAGACTCAACCCTATCCTTATTATGGCTGGCCATAAAGGTGGTTTTGTCCTATTAGGAAAAGTCCAAAAGCCCCTTTTCTAGTCTATTTACTAATACATTGGTAAGGGGTTAAGTCGGGGATAGTTTGGTCAATCCTAAAACACTAATCCATATTAATACTAACCAAAATAATTAGTCTAGGCACTAACTAAAATTAATATCATGTGGACTAAAATTAATATTATGTGGGCCATGCCTAACGAGTGTGTGGGCCCGCTAGAGTCAAAACTACCCCGGTTCCCCGATACAAGTCGGAATGAGTTGAAATTCGAACCCGACTCAAATAACCCCAAAATATTACAATAAATAAATAAATAATTCCAAAATAATTTAAAAATGAAAAATGACAAAAATATCCCTGTTTCTGGAAACTGGGGATGACAAATCTATCCACCTTAAAAATTTCGTCCTCGAAATTAAAACAAAGCAATCACAGAAAACACATGCAGAAAACAATCTCATTCAAATACTTTTCAAAAAAAAATCAGCAATAAAAAAAATCTCCTTGAGGCACATCAAATATTTATAAATAAAAACTGATACGTGTCCGATACAGACATAAAACCATCACACCTATCAAAGGTTAAAATTAACAATCATCAACGCAATAAATATCAAAATAATTCAAGGAGGTCAAATGCAAAATATCCTTAGGCCAGAAATAACATTTAAACATCCTAATCACATTGTTAGGCTCTAGGTCAAACAGTCTCTAGGGTTTCACTAGCAAAACATCAAAATTACAAGTCAAGATTTTAAATAGTTTTAAAATGATTTAAAAAAATTACCAAAAATTATATCATGATTTAAATGTCAAATCAATAAATGATTAAAATTATAAAATTTCAAAATTACTCTCATTTTAAAAAATTGGGTGTTACAAGTCCACCAACCTTAGAAAAATTTCATCCTCGAAATTAAAATGTCCATACTCCCTCTAGGTCAAATCCCTACAATCAAAGTCCCAGATTAAAATAAATCATGTGATCAAAAGGACGACATACAGGGTCATTGCATACGGTGGTAGTGAAAGTCTCATCTAGGTATACTAGTCATGCTAAACCAAGACAGTCATAGGGTATCAAACACACAAGAAATCTAGAGTGCTAAACTGAAAAAGATATAGAAATAACAAATCATCAAAACTGTAAGACAGTCTACCATCCTATGTGAAAGCTGGTACTCATAAAAAATATATAAAAATAAGAAAGGTAACTTCCAATAATCTAAAAGGGTACAGAAAAATCTATTTCAAAGTTAAAGAATTGAAAGTCACTTGCATTGAAATCCAATCACAATATATATAGAGAGCGTTAGAGAGGAAAAAGCTGGCATTATGTAATGTTATATGGTTTGTGTGTGTATGGGTGTATGTGAACAGGTTAATATGGTAAGATAGTAGGCATGTTTGTAGACGAAATATACATAAAATTGTATATAAAAAATTGGGTTTCAAAACAACGGCTATCAAGTTACACTAATCACACTACCAAAATTTATCGATTTAGCGACGGCCACATCCGTCGCTAAGACGACGGTAATTACTATTAGCGACCGATTGCCGACGGATATTGGCCAAAAAATTCGTCGGCAATCAGCTCGTCGCTAATAACCTTCCGTCGCTAAGTTGTCGTCACATGACGGAATAGCGACGGATAATCGACGTCACAATAAGAAGCATTAGCAACGCATTTCCGACGGACTGTCGTCCACTTCAGCTTTTAAGTACTGAACTGTGTAGACAATACCGACGTAAATTTTCGTCGGTTAACCGTCGCAAAAGCGTATCAGATCGTATCATTCCGTCGCTAATCTGTCGATACCTTCGATATCAAGTGACGGAGTAGCGACGGTTTTCTGACGGAAATGCCGTCTACCAGCTCCTGGAAATTCATGTCATTTCCAGCAACTTGGCGACGGATAAGTCGTCGCTTTGCCGTCGAAATATATCGACCGAATAGCGACGGATTAACCGTCGATATTGTTCTGGAAATTCTTGTTATTTCCAGAACACGGGCGACGGATAATCCGTCGCTATTCCGTCGAACAATGTATCATGCCGACGGATAGTCCGTCGACCATCCGTCGCCAACTGGGAAAAATTTTCAAATATCCAGTTAGCGACGGCATAACTGTCGAAAAGTAGTCGGAAACTGGTGATATCCGTCGCAAAACGGTCACAAGTCCGTCGCTAACTGAGAATATTTTGAAAAAAATTACAGCTTTTTCGCTGTTCGCAAAAATTTGCATAAACCAAACCAATATATAATGCACACCAATTATCCAACAATCACATAGACCAAATATATTATGTACACCAATTATTCAAGAATCATATAGACCAAATATGCACATACGAACTTAATGCACACCAATTATCCAAGAATCATATAGACCAAACCAAATTAATATAAAATAGACATCAATTATCCGGAAGAGTAACCTAATATCCATCGTTATAATCCGATCATTGCACAAATATTCCAAATTTTTCACAAATATTCTAAAGCACATAGGAAAGAGTTGGCCAGTTACAGTAACCTAATATCCAATCCTGACGACCGATCATAGCACAAATATTCCAAATTTTTCACAAATATTCCAAAGCACATAGGAAAGAGTTGGCCAGTTACAGTAACCTAATATCCAATCCTGACGACCGATCAAAGCACAAATATTCCAAAATTTTCACAAATATTCTAAAACACATAGGAAAATCGACTTTGGCCTCAACAAAGACCACAAATCAGACGATGAATCCTCACAGCCAAGGATGATAGTTGCGTTGAGGCATGTACCATTCTATCAGCCACTTTGCATACGAAGGCTCAATCTGGTTGAGACTATCCTTCTCAATGCATATTGCACCTGCATGCAGATTGATGGTGGGTCAGTATATCAGCATACTGGTGATTGTGAACAAAGAGCTATATTTGTCTGAAATGATCACTGTTCATTTAGTGAGAAATTGTTTTTTGTGATGTGATCTTGCTACTCTTTACCTATGTTCATTTCATGCATACAGAGTCAGTTTACATCACTTTTGAAAATATCTTTGAAAATCCATAATTCATTTCATTCCATTTGAAACATACAAGGGACTACTCATTTCAAGCACGATGACTATTCATTTCTGTGGAGTGAGCAGCGTGTTTCATGAGCATATCATTTTATTAGGGACAACAGCATTAGCATTCTTTTCTTTGATTCAAGACATTCTAAGGGTCAGGTTACAAGCAAGCACTTCTTTGTAACGGATTAATCTCTGCAAGCAATTCATATAGCAAACTCAAGCAATACATATATATCACTTTTTCAGTGATTCCTACCATAGTCGACGATCCATCCCTGTACAAGACAAGGATTAGCATAGCATAATATAACCAACATTCTTATTCCCTGTTCGTCTCTACATCGTTAGCTCTTAGCAAAATATTCTTGACACATGCAGACTCGATTGGCAGCTGTGACTCTCGGTTCAGCTCTGCACCAACCAACACCTATCTATATGATGGTCTATAGGAAATTCCATGATTATACGCTGTGACTCTCCGGTTTAGCTCGTCGCTAAGGACTCAGATATCGATCCCATTTTCACATGGAGACCCTAATCTTTCCTAGGCCGAGTGGTCCAGGTGCCCCCAGATTCCACCAGAGAGACAAATTTTACTCATGTACGAGTTGTCCGAGACCATATGCATGCTCTAGCAGTTCTATCAGATGAGACATATTTATGATCAGATGTACGACATGTTCCTTTTGCCTTTGCAGATGTACGACACGTTCATTTCGTGCCTTTTTTCTTTTCGGATCATATAGCCAATAGCTTCGCTCTTTTTTTTATCAAGCATGATAATGAGTCATATCAAGAACAAAGATCTATATTAGCATGGCAATATCTCGTTTGGTTTAACATAACATTCATTTCTTTTTATTAGGCAACAATCTTTCTTTAGCATACAAGTTAACTCTTTTTTCTTGATCACAGCATAGCAGCATGTGGATTCCCTTAAAGAATACTCAATAATTTACTTTCTTGTTATTAACAATAGCATTCAATCAAAAACTCAGATTCTTATTAGGCGTAAGCGAATCAGCAAATGAGACTTCGTCCACTCACTCAGATCAATCGTCTTCTGTTGCAGTGCCAACAATCCGATCTTTCTGTTTATCTAGTGCCTTCGTGGAGCGGGGCACTACACGAACTCGGTCCGAACTTGGATCGAAATCGGTCAGAGTTCGCCCAGAGTTCTGTTGGGTCAAAACTCAAAAGAATGGGCCAAATTTGCATAGGTTTTGAGCTTTTTAGGAAATGTGGACTTTTGGGTTTAAATAGGTAGGCTTATTTGGTTATGTTGACTGATGAAAAACCTAAGCCAGTATAATCCTGATCAATCTCACAATTGTTTCCTAGACTCAATAAAGTGAGAAATATAGAATAAAATATAAAAGTCTTGATCATATCTTCAGTGTGATTGATCTTTTGATAACGATGTAATGTTAGTGCTTTAAAGTAGTTGGTAGCAATAAGATGTAGACGAACTTCTCTTTTGAAACCTGCAAACCTGTAGTAGTCTGTATATTTTGCGTATCAACCAAAGTTATCATTGATTATCAAAATCAGGTGTGACCATTAGCCAAAGGGCCAACAAAATTTATATACTGCTCGCTTCGTACGGTAACTAAAATTTTCATTCATTACCCAAATCATACCATGGCCTTGGTACCCAACTCTATATTTCTTCTTAAGTTGATCCCTTCACTGATGTTTACTCATTAATCTCCTTCATGTTTCGTGCAATTTTGTTTCTTAATAGTTTCCCTCGTGCGAAATGGAAATCAAATTGTGTCACATTTCAATTATGAAATAGTTGGATTACAAAACTCCATAGATGAATTTCTTGGGATAGATGAATAGGATGGTTGTGCTATTGATCGAGGCATACATAATATAGGGGTTTGATAACTGCATATATGCCAATAAGTCGATACTAGTTTAAGTATGTCTTATTACCATTAGTATCCTTGAAGCTTATCAAAGATACATGTAGGTAGTTAAGACTCTAGAATCTCGAATAATCAAGTAGTTGTCACCTATAGAAATTCTAGGAAATAAGATGACCACTAGGTATGAAAATCCTAAAAACTGTAAATAGGGACAATTATGAGTAGTATGTATGGCTAGAGTCATTATGCACTCTGGAGATTTGAGGTTTAGCGAGTTATATACATGCTTGGGGATTTATAGGAATTATGCTCAAGGTTGAATTATCATTCATTGCTAAGCGGGTTCATTGGTAAATTGGATTTAAGCCACATATGCAAGTAAAAATATAATTGATCAGGAAAAATAAATGGTTGAGGAATTATAAGTTTAAGTTTCCAGCAGTAGAATTAGACGATTGTTGATTTTAAGCTCGATATGAATAATTTATTGTTATGACGGATGAGAAAAAAATATAAAGAGAATATTGAAATTCTTGAGGCATGATTAATCTATGATAGGATGCATGATACAATATTGAAGTTATTGATCAAAAATATCTTGGTGACTGTCACGACCCGTACCCCAGAGCAAGGGCACGAGAAGTGGGTACGTCCAGCCTACGCCGCAGTGTCGGCGGTAGAACGCTGTCCTAGGTCACAACATCTAACAATATAATGCTAAGCAGTTTATACTCCCCGAATGGGGGTGACATATCAGAAAGTAAATACAATCACAACTAAGGAAGAAGAAGTACGATATGATATAAAACTCAAAATGAAATACAGAAGGTTAGAAGAGTCTATGTCACGACCCGCACCCACTGTGAGGGTACGAGTACGTAACAACGCCCAGCCTACGTCGCAGTGTCGACGGTAGAACGCTGTCCTAGGTAACAATATCTAACATTATAAAGCTAAGCAGTTTATACTCCCCGAATGGGGGTGACATAGCAGAATATAAACTCAATCACATCTAAGGTAGAGCATAATAGAAGATAGATAAAACATGAAATCCAGAAGAGATACCGCAGATAGAAGTCTAAGTGTCTAAGATACACAAACCCAGAAATACATCTCAAAGCTCAAATACAGTAATCCATAAATACAACTCAAGGCAACTGAAAACAAGCTATAAGTAAAACCCTAGCTATCTATACAACCTCTACTGTGTCTCCTCTAGGCTAGCAGGCAACCTCCAGGCTATCTGTAAAATTTATCAACAGGTCCAGTCAGGATAGGAGCGAGCACAATACATCTCAACAGTTCATAGCAGGTTAGAAAATATAATCATGCAGTAAAGTAAGATATAGATACTGAAGAAATGCAGTATGTAAACAGAGAGAGAGAACTGTAATAGAAGTATCTACTATAAGTAAAGAGCTACCAGTGACTAGTGATTTAGAGTACAAAGTCGACATGTTAACGGCTTGATTTGTACATGGCTATACTAAAGAGGCATACATGGCTATTCTACTTTAGAATTGTTCACATGGCTATTTATACTCCCCCGTACCCCCAATTAATACACAAGGATCCAACCAGGTTATGTTATGATTCTATGTAACAGCCTCCGAAGGGTGGTAAGCTCCCAAAGGGTGATAAGCCCCCAAAGGGTGATACATAGTAGTCCCATAAATGGGAATTCTGGGAAACCCAATAAATAGGATAAGGATTCAAAGAAGACTCTGTGATCATATGAGTATATGTCACAAGTGATCAAAGAACCAAAGAAGCATAGTGATACGCCATGTAAGTGAAACGCACAAAACATAGAGTACCCCGATGCTCCCTGAAAAGATAACATCTCAGGGAGGGATCCATATTGTACTAATCCGTGTGACCAACATGACAGTATCAAGTAAAGTAATTTAATACAGGAAAATAATTATAAGCAGGAAATGAAATGATCAGAGAATGTACTCGCCTGTATCTGAGTGTCCGGATGAAATGTACTGTCCGAGGAGAGGTGTCTAGCTCCTAATCAGAACAGCACAGGTCACAACAAGTCTAAAATGATATAATGAAGTCCTACTATACATTCTACATAATTCTAGGTCAATCTAGGCCAAAGTCAACTATTGGTCAACTCTAGTCAACTAGACTAGTCAAACTAGGTCAAACCTAAACCAAACAAGTCTATACTAGTCTATTCTAGGCCTAATCAAGACTAAACAAGTCTAACTAAACTCTCACTAGGCAAACAGACACACCATAGGCTAAGAACCCTAGGCTATAGGCTATATCATGCCTAAGCCAAACCACAAACACATATACACATAACAATATATATATCTAATATATTGTAGTACACTCATAACATATAGGCTACCTATATGTACATCCCACACACACACACACACACACACACATATATATATATATATATATATATATATATATATATATATATATATATGCATCACTATTCACATATTCATATACATAGATATATATAGGAAAGCTATATATATATATATATATATATATATATATATATATATATATATATATATATATATATATATATATATATATATATATATATATATATATAGAAAGAGAGGTAAAAGAGTAAGTGAGTATGTGTGTGTTTGGCATGTGTGTGAAAGGATATGTGTTAATGTTCTAAAATTTAGTGATAGGTAGGTGTATGTGACATGGGATACATGATGTCAAAGGGTGTATGAATTCATGTGTGTAAAAGGTTATAGGTTAACTCAGTTTATAGAAATACATACATACATACTTACCTTGTATACATGCATACATACATATCATGTATATTACATTTGCATGATACATACATGCATACTTGTATTATATTATACTTAAATTCATGCATATTAGATACTTGTATTTATATTAACATATTGCAAACATTCATTTCATTCATGCATCTATGCATTACCTACATATTTTATACATATGCATACATTGTATATTCATATCATTTCATACATTAACATAGAGACATACAAACATGCACACATCATATATTTCATACCTTGCATTAAATTACATATCATGTTATATATTATCATTCATTCCTTTCATATATTACATTATCTTGCATGCTTGCATTCATATATTACATTCTATATTACCTATATACATGTATTTCCTCCATTCATTCATGCTTGCATCATATACTCTACATTACCATACATGTTATCATTATATATTACATTACAATATTTATAAATTATGCATTCATATCTATCATTACATATATATCTTGTATTCATATCTAGCATTCATTATATACTTTCATGCGTACATTGTATATCATTCTTTCATTCATGCTTTGCTTATATGCATTATATTAATTGTATTCCTATATGCTTGCATTCAACCATATATATACATTAATGTAAAGAGAATATATATCATATATATATATATATATATATATATATATATATATATATATATATATATATATATATATCATTTCATTCATCTAACATATCATGCATTACATACTCTATATTCATTTAATATCCATACTACATAGCCTCATAGGTTACACAAAATGCATATATCGTATAGTCACTCTTCTACTTAAAACCAATACTGTACCAATTGGGCATTCACTAAATTCTAGGATTAAAGTATTTCTTAGCCCTTTGTGTTAGCTTTCCAAAACTTTAAACGGATCGTATTTTCGTGTCTGAAAGCTCCCGGAATCGCAAAAATACCGAAACACGTTCGTCTTTCGTACAACTGACACTCAAATAATTCTACAGAAAGTTACAAAAAAAATTTAGCTTATTAAAATATATATTTGGGAAGCTAACTTCGATACGGTTCTTTTAAAAAAAAAGGGAGATAAATCGGAGTTCTAAGCTAAAAGTTATGACATTTCTAAGTTGCTTTAGTTAATAAAAACGTGGATGAAAATTATGACGGATTTGACAAAAGAACACATATAGGCCAAGATACTTGCATACAAACATAGGTATCCAAATGAAACTCATTCTAACCATCCTAACAAAGATCAATTCACTCTCTAACCATTATAAAACTGAATTTAAATATCTATTTAAACTATTATCATACATACATACACATGGGGTGTCCTAATTTGGGATCTATCAAGTAGGACACAAGACACATATCTAAAATTCTCAAGAGAGCTCCAAATGGCCTCAAATTTGAATCTAAATGGGACACATGCATGAGGATGGATCCTACGGATTCAAAACTAATTTATATGCAAAGAAAATCGATTTAGAGGATGGGTTTTACCTATTGGGAGTAGAATCCCAATGAAATCCTTTAGGACACGGATTCGATACGAAGATCCCTCAAAGTGGACACTCCTCCTTGCACTCCTCTTCCAATCCTTGGTAGCACCCTTCCCTTGTAGAATGGGAATGATTGAGGGAAGGTTTGGTGAAGGAATGATTTGATTTGGAGATCAAATCAATGGAAAGGCTCTCTAAAATTGGGGAAGAACAAAAGGAAAATAAAAGAGGCAAGATTGTAATGAATGAAATGAATCATTCTCTCCTAAAGGTGGCTGCCATAAAGAGTCCATTAGGGCTAATGGGAAATGTCCTAATTGCCCCTCTCTAGTCTCATATGGTTAAGTCTAGACTAGGTTCAAGTTTGGGGTCAAAATGATCTAGTTTTGAGTCTCTAACGTAACCATTCTAACATGATAAAAATTAGTTTAATTAACTAACTTAATGTTGGGTCTTGTGAGCCATGCTTAACTTAATATTGGGTCCCATCTAGAGTTCAAGCTACCCGGGTCACAATACAAGTCGGAACGAGACGAAACTCAAACCCGACGAAACAAATCCAATAAAAATAATATTAAAAATATAAAATTTTCCTAAAATATTAAAATATAAAAAATGACCAAAATCATAATACATCAATATAAATATTATTAAAATATCTAAAATTCACCAATTAATCAAAATTCTAAATAATTCAAAAGTCACAAAATGACCAAAATACCCTTAGCCTAAAAAGTTGTAAATAGTCATTCTAATCACATGGTTAGGTCCCCATGGTTAGTCTCTAAGCTTGGCAAAACTAGGGATTAACTAGTTAACCGTCAAAATCATAATTCAATATTTTAAATAGTTTTAAATTGATTAAAAAAATACCAAAAATTATAACATGAGTTAAATCTTATTATCGATTAATCAAAATTATAAAAGTTCAAAATTACCCTCATTTAGAAAAGTGGGTGTTACAGTCTAAGGGTCTAAGATAACAACTCAGCAAACATCCAGAAATACAAGTCTCAACTACAGAGTATGAAAGAATATATACAATCCAGATCCCAAATGACAGAAATAGTAAAACCTAGACTAGGGAGTCTCAGTCTCTACAGCTAGTGGATCCGGTTGGAAATCCGGATCACTGGTGTCATCTAGAGCTGCCCCATAGAAGGTATCCACACCGGCCTCCTCCTCGTCCTTTGCAATATTTTCAACAGGTCCAGTCAGGACAGGAACGAGCACAATACATCTTAACAGATCATAGCAGGTTAGAAATATAAGCATACAGTAGAGTAAGATACAAGAAACTGAAAGAAAGTACAGAATGTAAACAGAAAAAGAACTGTAATAGAAATATCTACTATAAATAGAGAACTAACAGTGGCTAGTGAGTCAGAGTACAATATAGATATATGAATGGCATAGGAGATTCTGAAAACTATAATATGGAGTGATTCTGGGAACTACACTACTTGGATATTATTCACATGTCTACTTCTACTCCCCCGTATCCCAATCAATACACAAGGATCCAGCCAGGTTATGTTATGGTCCATACAATGGCCCACAAGGGGTGATACATGGTAGGCCCATAAATGGGTGATTTTGGGAATACCCATAAATGGGTGATTCAAGGAAGACTCTGTGATCATGAGAGTACATATCACAAGTGATCAATGAACCATGAAGCATAATGATACACAATGTAAGTAAAACGCACAGAACATGTAGTATCCGATGCTCCCTGAGGGGATAACATCTCAAGAAAGGATCCATATAGTACTAATCCGTGTTACCAACGTGACATCATCAAGTAAAGTAATCGAAAGCAGGAAAATAATTCTAACAGGATATAAAATGATCAGAGAATGTACTCGCCTGCTATCTGAGTGTCCGGATGAAATGTACTGTCCAAGGAGAGGTATCTGGCTCTTAATCAGAACAGCACAAGTCACAACAAGTCTAAAATGATAACAAGATGCAATTCAATGCATTCTAAATGAATCTAGGTCAATCTAGGCCAAAGTCAACTCTTGGTCAACTCTGGTCAACTCTAAAAGTCAAACTAGGTCAACTATGGTCAACTAGGTCTAACAAGTCTAAATTAGGCCAAACAAGTTATTCTAGGTCTAAACAAGCCCACAAGACCATACAAGCCTAAACCAAGCCTATCTAGTCTATATTAGTCTAATGAAGGCTAAACTAGCCTATACTAGTCTACCAAGCAACATCACTAAGCCTCAAGCAACCCATATTGCACATACCATATATATACATACACTCATGGATACATACATACATATATACTCTATATATACACATTCATGTTTATATTGTATTCTAGCATTTCATCATGCATTCAAGTCATTCATATATGCCTATACATACATACATACATGCATAAATACATAGATGCATATTTACATACTAGTCACAAGTATCTATACTAGATACATACATGTACTACATATATAGATATACATATATTACATATATACATGCATATATATACATAGGTATATAGAGATGTAGAGAGGTATAGAAAGAGGGTGAAAAGAGTGTCAAAGTGTGGGAGTGTGTGTGTATGCATAACAATATGAGTGAGGGTTAGTGAACAGTGTGACAGATGTGTGTAGGTGTGATTTATATGTAGGGTGTGAGTCCAAGTGAGTAGGGCTGTGTGTGTGATAGCAAGTGAAGGAAAACAGTGAATGGAAAAACTGGAAATTAGTGAACCCACATTCAAACCCATTTTCGAAATCAATTCTCAACCAATCCACCCCAAAATCGACCCACAGCTAGAATACATATAGGAGAACTATATTGGAATGTAAATATGAAATTAGGAGTATCACATTGGATTAAAATAGATGCCCAATCTCAAATTCCAAAACTGGAAAAGCTGAAATATAAACTTGGTATCAGAATTTTTTAGGGTAATGCAAATAACAATTGAAAACATGTTAACATGCCAAATCATTAGTTGGAAAACCTTAATACACTTGTGCACGTGTCATACAAGTCACCTCGTGTCCACCATAGCCAGATACGGCGTATCCACATCAACAGAAAACAAAATAGGGTAACTGATACTGCACAGCAGTGCAGCCTCGTGCACGCGTGCACACGCCCCTAGCTCAAGACACAGTACAATCCAATTCCCGTGATTGTGCATGGGGGTATGCCTAGGGTAGGTCTTCGTTTCCCACACTATGTATCATGTCCATAGGCGTCGTGTCCAGAGTTCTAGAGCCGTATCCGAAGCCCTAAATTACACGTGCACAGTGCTATGGAAATCCCTTGCGGGGTCAAGTGTGTGTCCGATACGACACGAGAGCGTCTCCAACTTGGAGGACCTCGTGTCAGTTATTGCCCCTTAGTCCACGCCAAGTGGCATGACCTGAGTCGCCGTGTCCAACGAGTACGACCCCTCGAGTAGCAGGACAGTACGTGCGGTGTCAGAACAACGTGTTCATGTCCAGATCCCAACACGACACGACACTAAATTAAGCTCAGTCCTCTAGAAATCAATAAGCCCCATAAAAACAATAATTTCTATTCAAACACTTTTTGAAAACAGCACTGAAAAGTTCTTTGAGACATTTAATCAAACGCCTAAGTATCCTGTCGGATACGTATCCGATACGGACACGAAACAGGTCCATCTTGACACGAAACCAATTCCTATAGCTAGGGGACTCCTAGGGCTTTCTAAATATGCAAATAAATCAGGGAAACTATAGGTTTAGGGATTATTTACCTATTGATGAGCTTTTCAAGAAAAACCCCTTTCTAGAACTTTTTCCTTTGATAGCAAACTCCACCAAATTGCTCTTTTACTAAAATTTCCTTCTATGGACAGAAAGTAGAGATGAATTAGAACCTAATGCAACTTGTTTGGATTAAAAAGGAATTAAAATGGATTTTCTAGGAATTATTGAAGTTGGAGATTTACCTCATTTTCCAAATGTGAACTTTCTAAAGGAGGCTAACCTAATGGAAGAGACTACTTATAGGGGGAATCCCTAGGTTAGGTGGTCGGCCAAGTAAAGGAAGTTAGGGTTAGGGTTCCATGGTTTGGGCTATGGGCTTCTATGGGCTAAGTTGCTAATTAATTGTTTCAAAACCATAAGTCATGGCTTATGACTAAAAGCCTCTCTATTCTAACTTAAATTCTAAATAACCTATTAGGAATTAACTTAATGTTAGGTTAGGGTCACATGACCTAATCAAGTCATAACCACTAGGGTTAGCATCTAGGTTAGGCTCCAAAGTCAACACTAGTCAAAGTCTAGAATAACCCCTAATTAAATTATACCAAAAATCATATAAATTCTAATAAATCTCAATAATTCACAATAATTTCAAATAATTCCCAAAAATTTAAAATAACCAAAATACTCCCATACTAGAAATGTGGTAGTGACAAATCTACCCTCCTTAAAAGAATTTTGTCATCGAAATTGAAAGACGAAATGCAACTAATGAGAAGGATAGAAAGTATACCTCACGATCCAAAAAGATATGGGTATCGCTCGTGCATCTCATCCTCCCGCTCCCAGGTGGACTCTCCTGGAGAATTGTAATGCCTGTGGATCGTATTACGTATCTTGGTATACGTGTACGTATTCTTGACTCGTATTGCATATTTTCCTGCATGGTTATTTTAGCATGTCATTTGTTATGGCTTAGCTTGGTTCGGCTTAGCTTGGTTTGGTTTACTTGTGGGTTCATCATGAACCAAAAGAAAACCCCCACCTACCACCACCACCCTCATTTATATTTCCATCTAACTCTCTCTCTTCATTTATTCTTCTCCTTCACTTCTTCTTCTCCATCATTTACTCTTCCACCTACCAGGAAAGAGAGCTAGGCAAGTGCAAACTTGCTTCATGATGGATCTCAAGTTTTATTGTTCCATTCTCTTCCTTACTTGATTCTAAGCCTCTTTAGAACTTGACATTTTTGGATTTGATGGATGGATTCTTGTAGATCTAAGTTTGTAAACTTTTCGATTTTTCTTGGTTTTGATCTCTAAAACTTGGTTATTTTTGAAAACTAGTGTGTCTATGTTGTAGAGAATTCAATTTCATGCAGTTTTGGCTTTTGTTTCGTTTGATTTCGACTTCGGATGAGGAAGTTATGGCCAAAACAATTTCTGGTCATTTCTATGTTCATCTGCAGCATGAACAGCATGTCGCAGAAGGCGCATGTCGCAGTAGGCGCATGTTGCAATGAAGCGCATGTCGCAGTAGCCGCATAGCATGTCGCAGAAGGCGCATGTCGCAGTAGGCGCATGTTACAATGAAGCGCATGTCGCAGTAGCCGCATATCATGTCGCAGAAGGCGCATGTCGCAGTAGGCACATGTTGCAATGAAGCGCATGTCGCAGTAGCCGCATATCATGTCGCAGAAGGCGCATGTCGCAGTAGGCGCATGTTGCAATGAAGCGCATGTCGCAGTAGCCGCATAGCATGTCGCAGAAGGCGCATGTCGCAGTAGGCGCATGTTGCAATGAAGCGCATGTCGCAGTAGCCGCATATCATGTCGCAGAAGGCGCATATCGCAGTAGGCACATGTTGCAATAAGGCGCATGTCGCGGTAGGCACATGTCATGTCGCAGTTGAGCCACATGAGGCGCATGTCGCGATAGGCGCATATCATGTCGCGCATGAGCCGTATTAAGGCGCATGTCGCAGTAGGCGCATATGGTGTCGCAGTTGCATGCATGTTGCAGAATAGGCCGCATAATGCATATTTGACTATTACTAACTGTTATATGTCCTAATTGACTGAATTATTGCTCGAATTTCTCCCAACTCCCAACGTGGAAGTTGTAGATCTTTTCCTTAGCAGCAAGAATATGTCTCTAGTTATTTTATAAAAGTTTCTCTCATTCATAATATTATAAGAATAGAACACGATAGTGGCCCGCTGTGGCGCACTCTTGACAAGTAAACTGACATGATATATCTCGACATGCTGTTACGACAGCTAGCCTGACATGACAAGTATGAAAGACTTGGACACCGTGGGCGATTGTGTTTGTGCAAATAAACTAGTACTGTCTTGCATCATGTCTAGGATGGGGACCCCTGAGTACCACGGTCAGGGGTACCTACTGAAATTGACTAAGGCTAATTAACTAGAATAATTCAGTAGTCATGAAGAGATTCCCAGCTACAGGCAATCCCGTTATCTGGGCGCCTTCAGTGGACTTGTAGCCTACCGACGAGTAGGGCACATTTCCAGCACACAGTCATGTGTTGCATTCTTCCTAAATGGACATTCGACCTGGATAACCGGATGGTCTGCAGGGCTTGTGGCTGTTGGGATAATCTCATTGCATCTTGCTAGTAACTAGGCCTGTGATAACCCTAGTTAGTTAAAAGTATCAAGCCGTACTCTTGATTGGCCGTGATTGATTGGATGAAGTTTATTCCAGCTTAGTCTTATCCTGATCCTGTACAAGATTGTATCAGGACATGATTTCTTGTATCGATAAATGATGGGATACCAAGTTCTGTTCAGATGAAGGGTTACAACCCCGGTCCTTGTTTGGTTTAAGGGTTGTAACTTGGCTATCTGAATAGTTCCATGGTTATCTTATCATATATCGTCCTGCTTATTGTGCCCGCCTTAACAATAAATATCAGGGGTCCAGTTCTGTTCAGGCGAAGGGTTACAACCCCGGTCCTTGTTTGGTTTAAGGGTTGTAACCTGGCTCCCGGAGCAGTTCTGTGTCCTCTCTTCATTTATTGTCTTAGTGTAACCCCTGTCATGCTCGTCATATTTTACCTTTACTTCAATATCATAATTATTTATACTGGCCTTAACAATAAAGATCAGGGGTCCAGTTCTGTTCAGGCGAAGGATTACAACCCCGGTCCTTGTTTGGTTTAAGGGTTGTAACCTGGCTTCCAGAGCAGTTCTGTGTCCTCTCTTTATTTATTGTCTTGTTACCTTATCAATAGTAATTGAGGCGGGTTTCTATTCAGGCGAAGGATTGCAACCCCGATCCTTGTTTGGTTTAAGGGTTGCAGTCTGGCTACTTGAATGGTTTCTCCGTGCTCAATATATTATTGATTATCTCAGTTATTATCAGTATCTTTTAATTACCTTAACTATTTATTTGTGATATGCTGGTTTTAGTTCCTAAGTGAAACCTCCTTTGTGGCACTTGCTCTTTCTGGGGTCTGACCCAGCTGGTTTTGTGTGGCCAGATATCGGAGCAGCACCAGAGGATCCACCTGTCTTTCAGCCCGATGGTGACCACCAGGCGTAACCAGGGCAACGAGTGGGTTTCTTTTGTCCTTCCACTATATTTGTAAAATTATTCTTTTGAGGCGTTTAGCCGACGAGCACTTGTTAGCTCGTATTGTACCTTTATTTACTGTCTGCCTACGGGCTGTAACATGATTGACAAATCCTAGGGTTGATCATGTATTGACTAAAACTCTTGCTAGTCCTGACATTTTGTACGACTAGCTTCATGATCATCCAATATGTAATGTATGGGACGCCTTACTATTGTATATTGATGCTCTAATATCTTGTGACTGCTACTACTTGCTTGTGATTGAGACAATAGGATTGATCTTGACCATAGGAGACTGATGGATTGTAGTTAAACCCTCATATATCTAGACAGTTGTGACCGTATAGTGACGTAGATTCTATTTTATTATACATAGCTGGCTATGTCTGCCCTCGCTCTCCAGTATTCTGGTTCTGGGGCGTGACATGGTTTTAGTGGTGGCCCATGCAGGTCTTGTAAATCAAGATATCTGAGGGTTCACCGAATAGATGTCTCAATCATTATTCGTCCTTGATCTCTGCTCGTATCTTCAAATCCTTGAGAATCTTGACCTGATCACGTGCTTGTATCATTGATCTGTCCTGGTCCTTTCTTATTGTTCCCTATGTCGTCTTCTTCAGCGGCATTGTTCCTGGACCTGCCGATCAGCAAGGCGGTGCACCTCCAGCGGACCAGCAGCAACCTGGAGATCAAGCCCAGCATTCAGGAGTAGCCTCCAGAGTTATGCCTACCGAAGGAGAACCACCAATTCAGCCCGTCCAACCTGTAGAGCCTGATGATGGCACTTTGACGGGTCTTATCAGGTCCCTATTAGCTTCCCAGGATCATCGCGGAGATGCCTTACACCAGGCGGTGGCAGATGCTTTGACCAGAGGAGGTCATCAGGGTAATAGTGCGGCCAACAGCTTCAAGCGCTTGAACCCTCCCTTTTTCGACGGCAGTGAAGATGCGATCGCTGCAGATGCATGGCTTCAGGACATAGAGGTGATTCTAGAAGCAGCCAGGACTCCAAAGAATGAGAAGGTGGCCGTGGTGCGCCTGCAGTTACTAGATCTTGCCCGCAGCTCGTGGGCAGCACAGGTCGATGGATTAGTGGCCCCTATTTTATGGGCAGTATTCAGGGAGAGATTTCAGACCAAGTATTTTGATGCTGTAGCTCGGTATGATCTACAGACGAGGTTCACCAATCTGAAGCAGATGGACAGGACGGTCGATGGATATACGGCCGAGTCTCCAGGCTTAGTCGGTTTGCTCCCACCTTGGTGACGATCGAGTTCGATAGAGCCCAGCGGTTCCAGCAGGGGCTCCACCTAGAGATTTTATTGGCGGTGGAGCAGTTTGAGCATCAGACTTTTGATACAGTGTTGAGAGCAGCCCGGAGGCATGAATATACATCCAAGAGGATCGTGGATAGGACCGGAGGTCGGAAGCGATCTCACGGCCAGATGAATCAGTCTTCAGCACCAGCCCCGGCAGCCAGGGCTTTGACCATTGGAGCTCCGAGGCGGGCGACCTCAGTGACGTCGGTTCAGCATTCCACCCCGATGCACCCTCAGCAGCAGAAGCAGAAGCAGTCTTCCACAGTGGGATGTTTACACTGCGGGAAGCCAGGACATGTGGTGTCAGAGTGTCGTAGAGCACAGGGTTTGTGCTTGGTTTGTGGTACCCCGGACCACAGGGTTGGGAACTGCCCGAACAGGGGGAGTTCATCCGCTTTCTCTAGTCCTTCAGTTAGAGGACCAGCCCCAGTCCAGCAGCAGCAGCAGCTGCAGTATCCGTTTCCGAGGCCATTGCCGACGCAGGCCCAAGCATTCCAGCAGCAGAGACCGCAACAGTATGCCCAAGCCCAAGCCCTGATCCAGAGCAGGCAGAGGAATTTTCAGCAGAGGGGACCCGTACCCAGAGGACATGGTCAAGTGCTGGCTTTGACCATGGAAGAAGAAGGAATAGCACCAGGTGAGGTGGTAGCAGGTACTATTCTCGTCAACACCTTTCCAGCTTCAGTATTATTTGATTCTGGTGCCTCGCATTCATTTATGTCTGTACGATTTACGACACGGGTAGGACTGGAGCCCGAGTCATTATCAGTAAGGCTCAATATACTTACTGGTAATGGACTTGTGAGAGTAGATAGAGTATTTTCCTCGTGTC
The DNA here is from genome assembly GCA_029216955.1 of Iris pallida. Classification (NCBI taxonomy): domain Eukaryota; kingdom Viridiplantae; phylum Streptophyta; class Magnoliopsida; order Asparagales; family Iridaceae; genus Iris; species Iris pallida. Next base: position 9,669,156 of record JANAVB010015398.1, on the reverse strand, counting down.
GGGTCGTAGTTAGCGGTAGAGAATTCCTCGCTAGATTGATAGAGTTCCCGATGGCCGATTATGGTGTGGTCTTAGGGATGGATTGGTTGAGGGACCAGTATGCTAGGATAGACTGCCATATTGGCAGGGTTATTTTTAGCATTCCAGGCGAGCCAGAGTTTTCTTTCTCCCGAGGCGAAGTTGAACCTTCTCCTCCATTATTGCGGATGGCAGTAGCAGCATTGCAGTTACCTCGGATAGTCGAAGAGTTTCCAGATGTTTTCCCAGAAGAGCTTCTAGGGATGCCGCCAGAGCGAGAGATCGAGTTTACCATCGACTTGATTCCCGGAACAGCCCCAGTGTCAGAGAGAGTCTACAGGATAGCGCCGTCAGAGCTAGAGATATTGTACAAGATGATTTAAGAACTCAGAACCAAGGGGTTCATTCGTGCTAGTGGATCACCTTGGGGAGCCCCGATGCTTCTTGTGAAAAAGAAGGATGGTACATCCAGATTGTGTGTTGACTATCGTACCTTGAACTCAGTGACAATCAAGAACAGATACCCTCTCCCGAGGATAGATGACTTGTTTGATCAACTCAGAGGGGTGTCAGTATTTTCGAAGATTGACTTACGGTCAGGCTATCATTAAATTAGAGTCAGAGAGCAGGACATCCCGAAGACAGCTTTTAGATCAAGATATGGGCATTAGGAGTTCCTTGTGATGCCATTTGGAGCAACCAATGCGCCGGCTGTATTCATGGACCTCATGAATCGCATCTTTATGCCCTATTTGGATCAGTTCATGATTGTGTTCCTAGATGACATCCTGGTCTACAGCATGAGTAAAGCGGAGCATGAGCAGCATCTCCGAGTTATCCTCCAGATTCTCAGAGAGCACCAGTTATATGCCAAGTTCAGTAAATGCGAGTTCTGGCTCGATCGCATTTCATACTTGGGTCATATCATCACCCGAGGAGGAGTTGAAGTGGATCCCCAGAAGATCGTGGCCATTGAAACATGGCCAGTACCTAGCACAATGGCAGAAGTCCGTAGTTTTCTTGGCTTGGCCGGCTACTACCGGCGATTTGTTTCAGACTTTGCTCGGATTTCAGCGCCATTGACCCAATTGACCCGTAAGGATGTGCAGTTTGCTTGGACAGCAGAATGCCAGGATTCTTTTGAGAGGTTGAAGCGAGGCTTGATGACGGCTCCTATTCTCACGCTTCCAGATGGAACTGGAGGATTCTCAGTGTATTGTGATGCTTCGGGCAAAGGTTTAGGATGTGTTCTGATGCAGCATGGGAAGGTAATAGCTTATGCGTCGCGACAACTACGTGATCATGAGAGGAATTACCCAACCCATGACTTGGAGCTGGCAGCAGTAGTGTTTGCACTTAAGTTATGGAGACACTACCTGTATGGAGATAGGGTGGAGATTTTCACCGACCACAAGAGCCTGAAGTATGTTTTCACCCAGAAGGATCTCAACATGCGTCAGAGGAGATGGCTAGAGCTGCTTGTGGATTATGATGTCAACCTGCAGTATCACCCAGGGAAGGCCAACGTTGTTGCAGATGCATTGAGCAGGAGAGCCGGAGTTTATTTCCTGACAGCGCAACCAGAACTGTTAGCCGATCTTCAGAAGATGGGTATAGAAGTTGTCCTCCCTTCCAGTGTGGCATTGATGGCCAGCATGCAAGTTCAGTCCACTATAGTCGAGAGGATCCGGATGGCGCAGTCAGTAGATTCCAAGCTTCAGCGACTTAGAACAGAGTGTGAGGCAGGATGAAGACCAGAGTTATGTATCCATAAAGATGGTACACTTCGACATGGTAAGCATCTTTGTGTACCCAGTGGAGATATCAGACAGGAGATCATGGCAGAGTCCCACAGTTCGTAGTATTCCATTCATTCTGGTGGCACGAAGATGTACCGTGATATCCGCCAACACTTTTGGTGGAATGGCATGAAGAGGGAGATAGCCCGATTTGTCTCTCGTTGTTTAGTCTGCCAACAAGTTAAGGCTGAACATCAGAGACCAGCTGGACTACTTTAACCATTGCCGATTCCCGAGTGGAAATGGGAGCATATAACCATAGACTTTATGACTGGATTGCCTAGATCTTCGGCTGGCAGAGACGCTATTTGGGTTGTCATAGACTGGCTCACGAAGGTGGCTCACTTTCTCCCGTTCAGAGTTGGTCAGTCGACGGCTCAGCTAACGGAGATGTATCTCCGACAGATTGTCAGGTTGCACGGTATACCAGTCAGTATCACTTCAGACAGAGATTCAAGATTTACGTCGCACTTTTGGCGTAGCTTGCAAGAAAGTTTGGAAACTCACCTCCAGTTCAGTTCAGCTTATCACCCGCAGACAGATGGCCAGTCGGAGCGTACGATCCAGACTCTTGAAGATATGTTGCAGTCATGTACACTCGACTTCGGTGGTTCATGAGAAGATCACGTGCACCTGGTGGAGTTCTCGTACAACAACAGTTTCCAGGCCAGTATCCAGATGTCACCGTTCGAGGCACTGTATGGTAGAAAGTGTCGATCCCCGCTAGCCTGGGATGATGTTGGAGAGAGGCAGATGCTTGGTCCGAAAATGATTGCTCAGACTGTGGAAGTGGTCAGAAGAGTCAGAGATCATCTTCGAGTTGTCCAAGATCGCCAGCGTCATTGGGCCGATTCTCATCGGCGCCCTCTTGAGTTTTCTGTCGGCGACCATGTATTCCTGAGGATTTTGCCTAACCGCGGCGTCATTCGTTTCGGCGTACGAGAAAAGCTTAGTCCTAGGTATATAGGACCGTTCGATATTCTGGAGCGAGTAGGAGATGTATCCTATCGTCTCGCTCTTCCACCATCGCTACGTGAGGTGCATGACGTATTCCATGTATCCTAACTGCGACGGTATATCCCGGACCCGAGCCACATTCTGGATCATTCGGAGTTGGTTGTTGGTACCAACCTTTCGTATGAGGAGAGGCCCGTGTCTATATTGGACCGAAGAGAGAAGACACTCAAGAACAAGACTATCAAGTTAGTCCGAGTTGCTTGGGGTCATCACTCTTTGGGTGAGTCAATGTGGGAGCGTGAGGATAATATCCGATCACGATATCCCGACCTGTTTGACTCGTAAGGTATAATGTCTTTCTTATGCCTTATGCTTTCAATTCCTTGCTTGAATAAATGACTGCTTGGTAGACTGCTTGTTATAGCTTACGATTAGTATAGCTTGTCCTTGTAATTCTAGCCTCTTGATTAAATTCCGAGGACGGAATTCTTTTAAGGTGGGTAGAGTTGTAATGCCTGTGGTTCGTATTACGTATCTTGGTATACGTGTACGTATTCTTGACTCGTATTGCATATTTTCTTGCATGGTTATTTTAACATGTCATTTGTTATGGCTTAGCTTGGTTCGGCTTAGCTTGGTTTAGTTTACTTGTGGGTTCATCATGAACCAAAAGAAAACCCCCACCTACCACCACCACCCTCATTTATATTTCCATCTAACTCTCTCTCTTCATTTATTCTTCTCCTTCACTTCTTCTTCTCCACCATTTACTCTTCCACCTACCAGGAAAAAGAGCTAGGCAAGTGCAAACTTGCTTCATGATGGATCTCAAGTTTTATTGTTCCATTCTCTTCCTTACTTGATTCTAAGCCTCTTTAGAACTTGACATTTTTAGATTTGATGGATGGATTCTTGTAGATCTAAGTTTGTAAACTTTTCGGTTTTTCTTAGTTTTGATCTTTAAAACTTGGTTATTTTCGAAAACTAGTGTTTCTATGTTGTAGAGAATTCAATTTCATGCAGTTTTGGCTTTTGTTTCGCTTGATTTCGACTTCGGATGAGGAAGTTATGGCCAAAACAATTTCTGGTCATTTCTATGTTCATCTGCAGCATGAACAGCATGTCGCAGAAGGCGCATGTCGCAGTAGGCGCATGTTGCAATGAAGCACATGTCGCAGTAGCCGCATATCATGTCGTAGAAGACGCATGTCGCAGTAGGCGCATGTTGCAATGAAGCGCATATCGCAGTAGTCGCATAGCATGTCGCAGAAGGCGCATGTCGGAGTAGGCGCATGTTGCAATGAAGCGCATGTCGCAGTAGCCGCATATCATGTCGCAGAAGGCGCATGTCGCAGTAGGCACATGTTGCAATGAAGCGCATGTCGCAGTAGCAGCATATCATGTCGCAGAAGGCGCATGTCGCAGTAGGCGCATGTTGCAATGAAGCGCATGTCGCAGTAGCCGCATAGCATGTCGCAGAAGGCGCATGTCGCAGTAGGCACATGTTGCAATGAAGCGCATGTCGCAGTAGCCGCATATCATGTCGCAGAAGGTGCATGTCGCAGTAGGCGCATGTTGCAATGAAGCGCATGTCGCAGTAGCCGCATATCATGTCGCAGAAGGCGCATGTCGCAGTAGGCGCATGTTGCAATGAGGCGCATGTCGCGGTAGGCGCATATCATGTCGCAGTTGAGCCACATGAGGCGCATGTCGCGATAGGCGCATATCATGTCGCGCATGAGCCGCATTAAGGTGCATGTCGGAGTAGGCGCATATGGTGTCGCAGTTGCATGCATGTCGCAGAATAGGCCGCATAATGCATATTTTGACTATTACTAACTGTTATATGTCCTAATTGACTGAATTATTGCTCGAATTTCTTCCAACTCCCAACGTGGAAGTTGTAGATCTTTTCCTTAGCAGCAAGAATATGTCTCTAGTTATTTTATGCAAGTTTCTCTCATTCATAATATTGTAAGAATAAAACACGATAGTGGCCCGCTGTGGCGCACTCTTGACAAGTAAACTGACATGATATATCTCGGCATGCTGTTACGACAGCTAGCCTGACATGACAAGTATGAAAGACTTGGACACCGTGGGCGATTGTGTTTGTGCAAATAAACTAGTACTGTCTTGCATCATGTCTAGGATAGGGACCCCTGAGTACCACGGTCAGGGGTACCTACTGAAATTAACTAAGGCTAATTAACTAGAATAATTCAGTAGTCATGAAGAGATTCCCAGCTACAGGCAATCCCGTTATTTGGGTGCCTTCAGTGGACTTGTAGCCTACCGACGAGTAGGGCACATTTCCAGCACACAGTCATGTGTTGCATTCTTCCTAAACGGACATTCGACCTGGATAACCGGATGGTCTGCAGGGCTTGTGGCTGTTGGGATAATCTCATTGCATCTTGCTAGTAACTAGGCCTGTGATAACCCTAGTTTGTTAAAAGTATCAAGCCGTACTCTTGATTGGCCGTGATTGATTGGATGAAGTTTATTCCAGCTTAGTCTTATCCTGATCCTGTACAAGATTGTATCAGGACATAATTTTTTGTATCGATAAATGATGGGATACCAAGTTCTGTTCAGATGAAGGGTTACAACCCCGGTCCTTGTTTGGTTTAAGGGTTGTAACTTGGCTATCTGAATAGTTCCATGGTTATCTTATCATATATCGTCCTGTTTATTGTGCCCGCCTTAACAATAAAGATCCGGGGTCCAGTTCTGTTCAGGCGAAGGGTTACAACCCCGGTCCTTATTTGGTTTAAGGGTTGTAACCTGGCTCCCGGAGCAGTTCTGTGTCCTCTCTTCGTTTATTGTCTTATTGTAACCCCTGTCATGCTCGTCATGTTTTACCTTTACTTCAATACCATGATTATTTATACTGGCTTTAACAATAAAGATCAGGGGTCCAGTTCTGTTCAGGCGAAGGGTTACAACCCCGGTCCTTGTTTGGTTTAAGGGTTGTAATCTGGCTTCCAGAGCAGTTCTGTGTCCTCTCTTCATTTATTGTCTTGTTACCTTATCAATAGTAATTGAGGCGGGTTTCTATTCAGGCGAAGGATTGCAACCCCGATCCTTGTTTGGTTTAAGGGTTGCAGTCTGGCTACTTGAATGGTTTCTCCGTGCTCAATATATTATTGATTATCTCAGTTATTATCAGTATCTTTTAATTACTTTAACTATTTATTTGTGATATGCTGGTTTTAGTTCCTAAGTGAAGCCTCCTTTGTGGCACTTGCTCTTTCTGGGGTCTGACCCAGCTGGTTTTGTGTGGCCAGATATCGGAGCAGCACCAGAGGATCCACCTGTCTTCCAGCCCGATGGTGACCACCAGGCGTAACCAGGGCAACGAGTGGGTTTCTTTTATCCTCCCACTCTATTTGTAAAATTATTCTTTTGAGGCATTTAGCCGGCGAGCACTTGTTAGCTCGTATTGCACCTTTATTTACTGTCTGCCTATGGGCTGTAACATGATTGACAAATCCTAGGGTTGATCATGTATTGACTAAAACTCTTGCTAGTCCTGACATTTTGTACGACTAGCTTCATGATCATCCAATATGTAATGTATGGGACGCCTTACTATTGTATATTGATGCTCTAATATCTTGTGACTGCTACTACTTGCTTGTGATTGAGACAATAGGATTGATCTTGACCATAGGAGACTGATGGATTGTAGTTAAACCCTCATATATCTAGACAGCCGTGACCGTATAGTGACGTGGATTCCATTTCATTATACAAAGCTAGCTATGTCTGCCCCCGCTCTCCAGTATTCTGGTTCTGGGGCGTGACAAGAATGGTGCCTCCATGCGACGCGAACTAAAGGTATCACTTGGTTCCCCAGTACCTTCTTTCGTCGATCCAGAATCTCCACTAGCTGCTCTGGATAGCTGAGAGAAGGCCCAACCTCAATCTCCGAATGGTCGAGCACAGGGCTAGGATCAGCCACATACCATCTCAACTGTGATACGTGGAATATGTTGTGGACACCCACTAGTGCAGGTGGCAAGTCTTGCCTATAAGCTACGTCGTCGACTCTCCCGCTGATAACGAAAGGGCCGATGAAGCGCGGGCTAAGCTTTCCACCTCCACCAAAACGTATCGTACCACGAGTCGGAGATATCCTCAAGAAAACCTGGTCTCCAACCTAATCCCAAGCAAGGTCTCAAGTTAACTATGATAAACAAACATGATCAACAAAACATAAACAAACAAACCTAAATCTAATCCTACTCTAATCTGTACCTCAAACTCCAACGGCCTCCGGTGGCTATCGACCCAGTGTCGATGTCTGTCCTGCGCTACGCGAAGTCGGTCCCTGATGAGCTTCACCTTCTCGGCTGCGTCAACAACCATCTCTGGTCCCAGTAAAGCTCGCTCACCAATATCATTCCAAGATAAGGGTGTACGACACCTACGCCCGTACAAAGCCTCGAAAGGTGACATCTCAATGCTGGCCTGGAAACTGTTGTTGTAAGCAAACTCCACCAAATGTAGATGATCCTCCCAGGAACCTCCAAAGTCTAAGACGCACGTCCGCAGCATATCCTCAAGTGTCTGAATAGTCCTCTCTGACTGTCCGTCTGTTTGGGGGTGGTATGCAGTACTAAACTTGAGCTGAGTGCCCAAACTAGTCTGTAGACTCCTCCAGAAATAGGAAGTAAAGCGACAATCCCGATCCGAGATGATGCTGACCGAAACCCCATGAATCCTGACTATTTGCCGCATGTACATCTCCGCAAGCCTCTCTGTAGACGTACCCACCTTGAATGACAAGAAGTGGGCCAATTTGGTCAACCTATCAACGATGACCCAAATCGCGTCTTTCCCTCCTGGTGTACGCGGTAATCCAGATACGAAATCCATGGTGATATGCTCCCACTTCCACTCGAGAATGGGCAATGGCTGCAATAATCCACCAGGCCTCTACCTCTCTGCCTTGACCTACTGACAGACCAGGCACCTAGCTACGAAGCGATCTACCTCCTGCTTCATCCCGTACCACCAAATATGCTTCCTCAGATCTCGGTACATCTTGTTGGCACTAGGGTGTATAGAGTACTGAGATCTGTGGGCCTCCTGCATAACCTTCTTCCTGAGATCTCCGCTGGGCACACATAACCCGGAACCGTGCCGCAAGGCACCATCCTCTGCAAAAGAAAACTTGCCATCCACCAATCCTGCTCGAACCTGCTCTCGGAGACACCGCAGAGCAACGTCCTCAAACTGCGTCGACTTGATCCTCTCTACCAAGTCTGACTGAATCTACAGGCCCCATAACTGCATCTGAACTCCGGACACGATCACCTCAATCCCTAGGCTCTCCAAATCAGCAAGCAAGTGATGGTCCATGGTCAAACACATGGCTGGGTGATACTGAAGTAGGATGTCAAAGTCCTTCATCAACTCTAGCCATCTACGCTGCCTCATGTTCAGCTCTTTCTGAGTGAACACATACTTTAAGCTCTTATGATCTGTAAAAATCCCTACCCGCTCTCCATACAGATAGTGCTTCCATAACTTCAAAGCAAAAATTACTGCTGCCAGCTCCAGGTCATGGGTAGGGTAGTTCTTCTCATGGGGACATAACTGCCTGGAAGCATAGGCAATCACCTTCCCGTGCTGCTGCAATACACAACCCATCCCCTTCCCTGAAGCATCACTATAGATAGTTAATCTCCCTGATCCTGAAGGCAATGTCAGAATCGGAGCTATCGTAAGCCGCTTCTTCAACTCATCAAAAGCTGCATGACACTCCTCTGACCAAACATACTCATCATCCTTCCGGGTCAACCGAGTCAACGGCTCTGCAACCCGGGAGAAATCCTGCACAAATCTCCTATAATATCCTGCCAGCCCCAGGAAACTCCTGATCTCTGCAACTGAAGTCGGCGCTGCCCATGCCTCAACTGCTACGATCTTCTTGGGGTCAACTGAGATCCCATCTCCAGTCACCATATGCCCCAAAAAGTTAACCCGGTCCAAGAAGAACTCACACTTGGAGAGCTTCCCATAAAGCTGCTCCTTCCTGAGAGTCTCCAGCACTATCCTCAGATGCTCCTCATACTCCTCCTCAGTCTTAGAATACACCAAGATGTCGTCAATGAACACCACCACAAACTTGTCCAAGTACTGGTGGAACACCTTGTTCATTAGGTTCATAAACACTGCTGGTGCATTGGTTAGCCCAAACGGCATAACCAAAAACTCAAACTGCCCGTACCACGTCCTGAAAGCGGTCTTGGGAATATCCTCCCCCTTCACCTTCACCTAGTGATATCCTGACCTCAGATCAATCTTGGAAAATACCCGAGCTCCGCTCAACTGGTCAAAAAGATCATCGATCCGCGACAGTGGGTATCTGTTCTTGATCGTGAGGTTGTTGAGTGCCCTGTAGTCAATACACATCCGTACCGACCCATCCTTCTTCAGTACAAACAATACTGGTGTACCCCATGGCGACGAACTCGAATGGATGAAGCCCTTGTCCTGCAACTCATCCACCTGCTTCTTCAGCTCTACCAACTCACTGTTGTTCACTCGATAGACGTGCTGAGAGATGGGTTTCGCTCCTGGAACCAAGTCTATCGAGCACTCAATATCTCTGTCTGGTGGCAATCCAGGCAACTCCTCTGGAAAAACATCCATATACTCTGCTATCAAGGGGTGTGGAATCGTCTGCTCCTCAATCGAGACTCCGCAGAAAACTCCGCTGCTCTGCTCCGCCTGACGTCTGGAGTACTCGAACTCTGGCTCCCCCAGCACTCTAAACAAAACTCTACCCCCTCTGCAATCAATGCTGGCGTGGTGCCTGCTCAACCAATCCATATCGAGTACTATATCGTAGTTCGACAATGGCATTACGAGCAGGCTCACCTCCAACTCACGGCCTCCCAAAACAATACTTCGACCCTTACAAACATTACTCATGAGGATAATTCCACCCCCGGTCATGATCTTGTAAGTTCTAGGCAACAATTCAGCTATGATACCTTATCTAATCGCAAATGATACTGATACGAAACTATACGAAGCACCAGAATCAAATAATGCAAAAGCTGGACTGGAGTCGAGAAGAATCGAACCTGCGATCAGCTCTCCTATCACCTCTGCATCCTCGGCTGCCATGGTGAAAGCTCGCCCCTGCTGGCCTCCCATAGCCTGCTGCTGATGCTGAAAAAATCTCTGCTACTATGTCGGTAGGACTTGTCCCCTCTGCTGGCCTGCTGGAGCCTTGGCTCCTCCTCCCTGAGCTGCTCGTCCCGTGGTCAAGGTACAATCCCTCATCTGATGGTTTGTTGAACCACATACTAGGCACTTGCCAAGTATTTTCCTACACTCGTTCCACCCGTGCCCTGGCTTCTTGCAATAAGCACAGCTGGTGGCCTGCTGCTGCACCCTCTGCTGCTGAAACTGCTATTGGTGCCTCTGTTGGAACGGCTGCGGCTGGAACTGCCTCGGCTGCTGGTGCTGAAAGTGAGGCCTCTTGGCCTGGCCTTCGCTGCTGTTGCCCCCAACCGGGTCTCGCCCCCTCTTGAGCCTCAGCTCAAGATCGTCCTCAGCCAATAAAGCTTTCGTCAAAATCTTCTCGAAAGTGGCATCCCTGTTGCCCTTGGTCAAGGACTTGAGTTCCTTGACCAGACCCTTTCGGAACCTCTCGGCCTTTGCCGTTTCGCTCAAGCCCTCTATGAATCTGCCGAGGCGGCTGAACTTCCCAGCGTACTCCTCTACTGACAGGCTCCCCTGAACTAAGCTCTCAAACTGCGACTCCAAGGCTCGGAGCGCTGAATCTGGAAAGAACTTCTTCTTGAAGAAGCCCTTGAACTCCTTCCAGGTTTGTCCAGCTACCCCCACCTGGGGTCTGACTGATACCAGGTATGAGCAAGATCTCGCATCCGGCTAGCTGCTGCCTCTATCTGGAGATCTGTCGGTATCTAGGCCAGGCGGAAGATCTCCTCTATATGCTTGATCCACTCGTCAGCATATAAAATACCCTCCGTCCCCAGGAAGTCTCTGGGGCTCATCTTCTGGAACTGTTCTATCCCAAGTGTCCTCGGCTGCTGGACTGCTGGTCGAGCTACGACTGTCGTAATGGCCAACTTCATGCTCCTAGCCTGTCGGGTCTGCTGTACCTCCATAAACTGCTGAAAGTAGGCAAACATTTGTGCCGCATCTACGTATCCTGTAGGCGGCGGCTGCTGGAAAGGCATCTCTAGGATGACTGGGTCCTACCTCCGAGCCGGTGGAGGCATACCCCCTGTTGCTGCTGCTGCTGAAGTCCCAGTACGAGCAGAGGTGGTAGGAGCTGCAGTCTCCTGACCCTACTGAACTAGCTGAGAGGTAGCCGTCCCCTCTACCGCGTCCCCATGAATGGTACGCTGTGACCGCGTCTCCACCATCCTGAAGACAGACGAAACAAGGGTATCAATTGCTGAGAAAGAAGCGATATAACAAAGGCGGACAGTTAAAATTCAAAAGAAATCAATTGACAGTAAGGATTCAGATGGCAAGAATAGAGCTTTCCTAATGTGATTGAGTACCTTGAAAACTAATGTCCTATATCCTACTACAGGATGTAGTGATACTCTGGTTCGAATACTACTATACTTCTAGTCTAGACCTGCATGGGCCACCACTAAAAACGTGTTACGACCCGCACCATAGAGTAAGGGAACGAGAAGTAGGTACGTCCAGCCTACGCCGCAGTGTCTGCGGTAGAACGCTGTCCTAGGTCACAACATCTAACAATATAATGCTAAGCAGTTTATACTCCCCGAATGGGGGTGACATATCAGAAAGTAAACTCAATCACAACTAAGGAAGAAGAAGTATGATATGATATAAAACTCAAAATGAAATACAAAAGATTAGAAGAGTCTAAGTGTCTAAGATAACAACTCAGCAAACATCCAGAAATACAAGTCTCAACTACAGAGTAAGAAAGAATATATACAATCCAGATCCCAAATGACAGAAATAGTAAAACCTAGACTAGGGAGTCTCAGTCTCTACAGCTAGTGGATCCGGCTGGAAATTCGGATCATTTGTGTCATCTAGAGCTGCGCCGTAGAAGGTATCCACACAGGCCTCCTCCTCGTCCTCTGTAATATTTTCAACAGGTCCAGTCAGGACAGGAACGAGCACAATATATCTCAACAGATCATAGCAGGTTAGAAATATAAGCATACAATAGAGTAAGATTCAAGAAACTAAAAGAAAGTACAGAATATAAACAGAGAAAGAACTGTAATAGAAATATCTACTATAAATAGAGAACTAACAGTGGCTAGTGAGTCATAGTACAATATAGACATGTAAATGACATAGAAGATTCTGGAAACTATACTATGGAGTGATTCTGGGAACTACACTACTTGGATATTATTCACATGTCTACTTTTACTCCCCCGTACCCTAATCAATACACAAGGATCCATCCAGGTTATGCTATGATCCATGCAATGGCCCACAAGGGGTGATACATGGTAGGCCCATAAATGGGTGATTCTGGGAATGCCCATAAATGGGTGATTCAAGGAAGACTCTGTGATCATGAGAGTACATGTCACAAGTGATCAATGAACCATGAAGCATAGTGATACACAATGTAAGTGAAACACACAGAACATGTAGTATCTAATGCTCCCTGAGGGGATAACATCTCAAGAAAGGATCCATATAGTACTAATCCGTGTTACCAACGTGACAGCATTAAGTAAAGTAATCCAAAGCAGGAAAATAATTCTATCAGGATATAAAATAATCAGAGAATGTACTCGCCTGCTATCTGAGTGTTCGAATGAAATGTACTGTCCGAAGAGAGGTATCTGGCTCCTAATCAGAACAGCACAAGTCACAACAAGTCTAAAATGATAACAAGATGCAATTCAATGCATTCTAAATGAATCTAGGTCAATCTAGGCCAAAGTCAACTCTTGGTCAACTCTAGTCAACTCTAAAAGTCAAACTAGGTCAACTATCGTCAACTAGGTCTAACAAGTCTAAATTAGGTCAAACAAGTTATTCTAGGTCTAAACAAGCCCACAAGACCATACAAGCCTAAACCAAGCCTATCTAGCTTATATTAGTCTAATCAAGGCTAAACTAGCCTATACTAGTCTACCAAGCAACATCACTAAGCCTCAAGCAACCCACATTGAACATACCATATATACACATACACTCATGGATACATACATACACATATACTCTATATATACACATTCATGTTTATATTGCATTCTAGCATTTCATCATGCATTCAAGTCATTCATATATGCATATACATACATACATACATACATGCATAAATACATAGATGCATATTTACATACTATTCACAAGTATCTATACGAGATAAATACATATACTACATATATAGATATACATATATTGCATATATACATGCATATATATACACAGGTATATAGAGATGTAGAGAGGGATATAAAGAGGGTGAAAAGAGTGTCAAAGTGTGGGAGTGTGAGTGTGTGTATGCATAGCAATGTGAGTGAGGGTAAGTGAACAGTGTGACAGATGTGTGTATGTGTGATTTACATGTAGGGTGTGAGTCCAAGGGAGTAGGGCTGTGTGTGTGATAGCAAGTGAAGGAAAACAGTGAATGGAAAAACTGGAAATCAGTGAACCCACATTCAAACCCATTTTCGAAATCAATTCTCAACCAATCCACCCCAAAATCGGCCCACAGCTAGAATACATATATGAGAACTATATTAGAATGTAAATATACAATTAGGAGTATCAAATTGGATTAAAATAGATGCCCAATCTCGAATTCCAAAACTGGAAAAACTGAAATATAAACTTGGTATCAGAATTTTTTAGGGTAATGCAAATAACAATTGAAAACATGTTAACATGCCAAATCATTGGTTGGTAAACCTTAATACACTTGTGCACACGTCTTACAAGTCACCTCATGTCCACCATAGCCAGATATGACGTGTCCACATCAACAGAAAACAAAATAGGGAAACTGATACTTCACAGTAGTGCAGCCTCGTGCACGCGTGCACACGCCCTAGCTCTCGACACAGTGCAAACCAATTCCCGTACTCGTGCATGGGGGTACGCCTAGGGTAGGTCTTCATGTCCCACACCCTGTATCGTGTCCATAGGTGTCGTGTCCAGAGTTCTAGAGCCGTATTCGAAGCCCTAAATTACACGTGCACAGTGCTATGGAAATCCCTTGTGGGGTCAAGTGTGTATCCGACACGACACGAGAGCATCTCCAACTTGGAGGACCTCATGTCAGTCATTGCCCCTTGGCCCACGCCAAGTGGCATGACCTGAGTCGCCGTGTCCAACGAGTACGACCCCTCGAGTAGCAGGGCAGTACGTGCGGTATCAGAACAACGTATTCGTGTCCAGATCCCGACACGACACGACACTAAATTAAGCTCAGTCCTCTAGAAATTGATAAGCCCCATAAAAACAATAATTTCTATTCAAACACTTTTTGAAAATAGCACTGAAAAGTTCTTTGAGACATTTAATCAAACACCTAAGTATCCTGTCGGATACGTATCCGATACGGACACGAAACAGGTCCATCTTGACACGAAACCAATTCCTATAGCTAGGGGACTCCTAGATCTTTCCAAATATACAAAGAAATCAGGGGAACTATAGGTTTAGGGATCATTTACATATTGATGAGCTTTTCAAGAAAAACCCTTTCTAGAACTTTTTCTTTTGATAGCAAACTCCACCAAATTGCTCTCCCACTGAAATTTCCTTTCATGGATAGAAAGTAGAGATGAATTAGAACCTAATGCAACTTGTTTGGATTAAAAAGGAATTAAAATGGATTTTCTAGGAATTATTGAATTTGGAGATTTACCTCCTTTTCCAAATATGAACTTTCTAAAGGAGGCTAACCTAATGGAAGAGACTACTTATAGGGGGGAATCCCTAGGTTATGTGGCCGGCCAAGTAAAGGAAGTTAGGTTTAGGGTTCCATGGTATGTGCTATGGTCTTCTATGGGCTAAGTTGCTAATTAATGGTTTCAAAACCATAAGTCATGGCTTATGACTAAAAGCCTCTCTATTCTAACTTAAATTCTAAATGACCTATTAGGAATTAACTTAATGTTAGGTTAGGGTCACATGACCTAATCAAGTCACTACCACTAGGGTTAGCATCTAGGTTAGGCTCCAAAGTCAACACTAGTCAAAGTCTAGAATAACCCCTAATTAAATTATACCAAAAATCATATAAATTCTAATAAATCTCAATAATTCACAATAATTCCAAATAATTTCCAAAAATTTAAAATGACCAAAATACCCCCATACTAGAAATGTGGTAGTGACAGTGACTGGACAAATGAGTCAAGAAATTTTAGAAAAGTTTTAGATGAATGGTTGTTAAAGGAAAAATTGATCAATAGTATTAGTGAAAAAAATATAGAGTCATGCTAAGTTAAGGTCTCAAAGTCAGTTGTGACTAAGAAAGGATGAATAAGGACGGATAGTCGATCTTAAGGAATAACATAGTATAGGGAGAATAGCCAGTATAATGATTTAAGGTGAGTAAGAATAAAGGTGCAATACTTTTCGGAGAGGTTTATGCGATAATGGCTGAGTAATGACTTTATGACAATATATAGATGAATGATTGCTCGAAAAATAATAGATCGAGCAGTAGCTGTAGTAAAGAAATCATGATAAAATATAGTTGTCTTTTAAACATTCCTAAGGGGAAAGAATTTTGAGGACCTATGGATCAGGATAACGACTTCAACTACTTGTAGAGTTTTGTAAGTTGGGTAACATTATAAGAAGTTACTGATTACTAGGAGCGGCCGTGAAGATTCTAGATCAGAGGAAGGTTAGAGTACACCCATCTAATTCTTCGATTCGTGTATTATCATAGCATCCATTGCCATACTTGGAAGCGCAAAGATGATATAACAACTGTATCCCCCAAATGTTTAAAAATTGCGGTACGATCTTTGTACTTTACTCTTTTCTTCCATATTGCATTTCATTTTCTATGTGATCATGTGTTTCAATAATCATGGTAAGATATCGCGTCGTTTCTTCTAACTTCGTCTAGTCATAGACCGTGCTTTAGTTTAAATATCGAGGACAAATATTTTGTAAGTTGGATAGAATGTAAATCCCCTAACTTTTGCTAAATATATTTTATTTTATTTTTTCTCATTTTATTTCTCATTATTTATTTGTATTTTGTAAGAAGATTAATTTCTAATATATATATATATATATATATATATATATATATATATATATATATATATATATATATATATATATATTTACATAAAAATATATATATATACATAATATTATTATTTTTTAATTTTTTTGGTGTCCAGTCATACGCTCAAAGCTCGTGGCTACTGCCACCCAGCCGACTTTGAGCGGAGGGGGGCTCCATCCTGTGTCTCCCTGCGGAGAGAGCGCCCCCCATGCCACTTGCTCTACGAGTATATATATATATATATATATATATATATATATATATATATATATATATATATATATATATATATATATATATATAAACAAAATATATATATATATATATATATATATATATATATATATATATATATATATATATATATATATATATATATATATATATATATATTTTTTGTTTATATATATATATATATATATATATATATATATATATATATATATATATATATATATATATATATATATTATATATATATACAGTACTTTATATGGAAAATTATTTTATAAAATATTTTAAAATTATTTTGAGATTTTATTTCTAGGTTATAGAATAAAAAAAGAATTATATATAAATATATATTTCTTATATAGTAAAAAACATTATTTCTTATATATATACTAAATAGGTATATATGTTTTATGTGTGCGTGTGTGCGCGCGCTTGTGCGTATTCTACTATATAATGGAGCTTCAAAACGGCCCAAAAGTATATCATCCAAGTCGTATGTATATCATCAACCATTTAATTTAAGAAAATTATGAAAATTTCTCTCCTTTTATTCTGCATAATCGAATACCCTCTCTTTTTTATTTTCCCTCCGCATAACTAAATACCCTCTATTTTATTCACTTATTTCCATAACAAATTATAATTAATTAAAATGAACTTATATAAATATTAACTAAAATATAAATAAATATAAAAAATCATAACTTAAATTTAAATATTTAAATTATATTTTGATAAGATTAGAAAGCAGAAAAATTATTTACGTGCAACGCACGTGCTTACTAGTGTGTTTGTGTATAAGAAAAAAAATTAAAATTGATATTGTTCCCCGCAGGGGACAATATTTTCGAATGCCGACCCCCCTCTATCCTATATAAAGAGCATAAAAGAGAAAGAAAAAACAAAACCCTAAATCCCAAAACTCGACCACCCTCGGCCGTGCCCGGCTCTGTGCGCCGCCTGCCATGCCCCGATCCTGCAGGATCGTTCGTCCTCACTTTGATCGCTGTGGAACTATTTGTTCTAGCTTGGGTGTGATGCCATGCAAGCCTAATTTGCAATTTGCACAAGGCCTGACAAAATATGCAAGATAGATTATAACATCGCGGAACATAAATGCAGAAATTAAAACAACAGCGGATAACAAAGCAGAAAACCAAAGTGAACACAACAATACAAAAACATATTCTCTTTATTGATATATTTTGAACATATCACAAGCTCCCGGATACATGCCATATTTGGCTTACAAACTCTTTTGAACTATACAAATTACATTGATCCCATTCCATTCATTATATACCTTTATATACAAAACTAACTCTTTTAAAATAGTTGACTATCTCTTGGACAGAAAACTCATATTTTCCGATTTATGGCTCCTGAGGATGAGACTCAGGCTATCGCTTCAGACCATTCATTTCGTCCACCTTGCACCTGTAGGCAAGCTTTGTGGTGGGTCAGTACATGAAACGTACTGGTGATGTGAACAAACACACCAACCCCTATATATATTCTCTTCCTCACTCTCTCTCCTCATTCACTCTTTTCATTTCTTTTCCTCCCAACCAATAGGCAAGTACATCTTGCACCAAATGGAGAGATTCTTGCATTTTTCATTTTTTTATTTTTCTTAGATATTATTTGTCTATATTGTTCTCCTCTTCATTCTCTACAAGTTTAGTTCTTGGAGTTTTTGATTTTAATGGCTAGTTTGGTATAGATCTAAGTTTCTATAACTAGGGTTTTATGGATTTCCATGGTTTTGATCTATCAAACTTGGTTGTTTTCGAAAACTAATGGTTCTATGTTGTAGAGAATTCAATTTTATTCAGTTTTGGCTTTTGTTTCGCTTGATTTTGACTTTGAATGAGGAAGTTATGGCCATGGCAAGTTTTCGGAACTTTCATAGCTGAACTTGCTATTTGGGGACGATGACCCCCATGCGCCCGGGAGGCCACGCGCCGGAAGGCCATGCGCTGTGAAGTCCCGGCAACGCATCCCTTAACTCCGAGCGTGTCATGCGCGTAGGTTCCCTATGCGCATGTACTGAAGACGCAACGTGAGAATCCCACGTGCCGATTGGTGCAGGAATCCCACGCGCCGATGGTGCAGGAATCCCACGCACCGATTGGTGCATGAATCCCACGTGCCGATTGGTGCAGGAATCCCATGCGCCGATGGTGCAGGAATCCCATGCGCCGATTGGTGCAGGAATCCCACGCGCCGATTGGTGCAGGAATCCCACGCGCCGATTGGTGCAGGAATCCCACGCGCCGATTGTACAGGAATCCCACGTGCCGATGGTGCAGGAATCCCATGCGCCAATTGTGCAGGAATCCCACGCACCGATGGTGCAGGAATTCCATGCGCCAAAATTGCTCTATTTCACTATTTTTGCCTGTTTAAGTTCTTTTGTAGCTAGAATCTTAAAAAACTCAAAACATGAAAGTTATAGATCTTTGTATTGGCTACAAGGATCTTCATGTCTCACTTTAACCAGAATTTATATGTGACTTTTATGTCACGAGGAGTCCAAGTGACTTCCTGACTTGACCATGTTCCTGACCTGATTACCTGTATACGTGCTGGTACATGTTCTAAGTGTGTATTGAGATACAATATTAGTATGCACTGCCGTGCCATTTAATAAGTGCACTGAGGTATGACTCTACATGCCAAGTGATCGTTCGTGTTATATGTCAATACATGTGTACCTTCCAGTACAGTCATAGTAATTGGTCAGTAATAGTGTCGTAGTATGTTGATTGTTGTTTGAAGCATTACACTAAGCATGGATCTAGATCGGGGCGAGGTGGATTCATACTTAGGGTATGCGTACTATGGTACGACATATAGGAGGATGACCATGTGACCACGACATGTAATTCCATTATCAAGATAGGGTTAATCTAAGCAACTTAATTTGGTAGATGCATTGGGTGGGAACAGAATCCCGAGATCGTGCCATACTAGCCACCCTAGGTCCAGCCCTGGCGTGTCGGGTTGGCCACTGCAGATACAGTTTCATCCGCCTATAGTGGATGACTGTATCCGACTCCTACGTGCTATGTGTTATATATTTTAGCACGGTGGCCTTACGGGGGACCGGTGCATAATCAAAGTGCTATATGTATATGTATATTATATGGTTTGGCTAGCCCTGTTGGGTTGACATGAACTGAGGATTCCTATATATTACATTACTGGGATAATCCAGACAAATCATAGAAAGCCGTAGGATTGATTGGCCGCTTGTAAGCTGACTTGTTTTGTGATATATTTTCTTCTATTAGTAACTGATAAACATGGACTATCGTAGTGCGTGGTCCAACCCATGTTCTTGTTTGGTTGTTGGGTTGGGCTATTGTGCTGCGATAGGCTATGGACCGAAGTCGCGAATCAGAAGTCCTTCACCTGCCCATGGTTATAAGATATATCTTATCTCGGCACGATATTGGCACCGTTTGTCCTTGTTTCGTTGTAAGGGTGTCGTATTGTCTCAACGATATGGTATAAGCCTATAACTTGTGAATCAGGTCATATTTTACTCATTAGGTTTTATCTCACTCTTTGTGCGCCCTTGTGGTACTTGCTATTTGGGGCCTGACCCCGCTGGTTTTGTTTGGCCAGATCTCGTAGCAGCTCCAGCGGATCCAGCCTTCCATCCGAACAATGGTGCACACCAGGAGTATGGGCGCCAGGGACCATGAGTGGGTTTCTTCTTTACTGCTCTGATATCTTCTATTTTGTACTTGGCGTTTAGCCACCGGCACTTATTTAGCCGGCAGTTCTGGACACCAGTTTCCTTTGCATAATTGTAATTAAATCAGACTGCAGCTGACTATAGTTATGTACTATTGACTCTCGGAACTAGCTCATCATTTTGTATAGCTAGACTCATGAATCATTTTGATGAAGCATCGGGGACGCCTTACTGCTTTGTCTTATATGATCATTATTTACTGCTTCTTGTTTTGATTGATTGAGACATAGATGCTCTATGGGACTATAGGAAACTTGATTGTAGCATGCACCCCCTTGTCTCTTGACAGCCACGATCGCCGTATGATGTTTATAGACCTCTTACAGTGTAGCTGGCCTAGTCTATCTCAGTATTTCGGTACTGGGCGTGACAAGGTTTTAGTGGTGGCCCATGCAGGTCTGTTTTTCTGACTTGTGGGGTATTGCAATTATAGGAGTCTCAATCAAAATATGTTCTCCTTGATCTCCTGATTCATTTTCTCTTTCTCCCACCTTGATTGCTAACTTGATTGTCATCCTCGATTCTTTCCCGTCCTGTCTTTTGATACCTTGTATCCTTTCCTTTAGGGTCACATCATTCTCGGCTATTGGAGGAGCCGGTATGGGAGAGAATCCAGTAGATCAGGGACCAGTTGGAGATCAGCAAGGGGTAGCCCCTCTACCTGGGCAGATTCCCATCGAGAATGTTACCGAGCATGAGCCAGTTGAGCTACAGAGGCCAGAGGATCCCGTACCTCCAGTGATGCCGGTAGTACCAGTAGCACTAGATGCGTCGGCTCTATTGCAGATTATTAGAGGGTTATTGGAGGCCCAGCAACGCTAGACGGCAGCCCAACAACAACAACAAACCCGACAGCAAGAACAAAATGTGCTACAGAATCAGGGGTTACAATTAGCCATTGAGAGAAGTGTCAGAAATAATTCAGGAGCGTCCAGAAGGTTTTGTCGACTTAATCCAAGATATTTTGACGGTACGGAGGATGCCATCACGGTGGATGCTTGGCTTCAGGATATAGAGGCCATATTGACCGCAGCAAAGGTTCCAGCAGAAGAGAAGGTTAACCAAGTCAGATTATTGCTTCAGGATCTCGCCCGCGATTGGTGGGCATCGGAAGAGGTTAGAATGAGGCGTCATGTTCCTTGGGATAGCTTCAGTACCAGATTTAAGGCCAAGTAGTTTGGCGTGGTAGCGCGTTATGAGCTACAACAGAGGTTTATCAGCCTCAAGCAGGCTGGTAAGACAGTGGATGGTTATACAGCAAAGTTTTGCAGGTTAAGTAGGTTTGCTCGGATGATGGTGGCGACAGAGCCAGAGAGAGCAATGAGGTTCCAGCAGGGACTTCACCTAGAGATTTTGCAGCTAGTCGAGGGGCACGACTACCAGACATTCGATGCAGTATTGACGGTGGCTCGGAGGCACGAGCTTACTATTCAAAGGTTATCAGCAAGGACTGGGGGCCAGAAGAGGTCTCATACGCAGAGTGCTGGGGGAGGAGCAGTACCTCGGATGTCAGCACCAGCACCTAGCGTCCGTATTCGTGATACAGCACCAGTCACAACAATTGTGACTGCACCAGTTCGACAACAGCAACAGAGGAACCAGCAGCAACGTCAGAAAGCACCAGTGGGTTGTACTTACTGTGGTAAGGGAGGGCATACTAGGGATGTGTGTTGTTCAGCTAATGGATTATGCTTGAGATGTGGTAGTCCAGACCATAGGATTGCCAATTGTCCTATGATGCAGAGGCCAGGAGGGCCAGCTTAACAGTTTCTGGCGTTGCCAGCTCCAGAGGTAGCACCGTATCAAGGGCCAGCACTAGCAGTAAGGCCACTAGCCCAGCGCCCATTACTGACGCAAGCTCAGATGTACCGACAAGTACAATATTAGGTTGGACAGCAGGGCCAGGGAAGGCAGGGACAAAGGCAAGAAGAATTTGGAGTATTAGAGCAGAGGTTGGCTGAAGGCGGTCAGATTTTGGGTAAGTTTTGAGTATTATTTATTATAATTCCTTGAGTTTTATATTCGAAGAGTGAAGGCGACTTTCTCGTCTCACTCGTCTGCTCTCGTATCATGTGATACGTGATATTCATCATGTGTCTTGAATACGAGAGTACGTCCCGGACAGAGTCTCGTTCTTGATTTAGTTATTGGTATCGACTAATTTCAAGCGTTGAACCTTGTCCACTTTGGGAGTCAGTGTAGGACCTCGAAGATGAATTTCTACCTGACTTGAGAGGCATATTTTATTCGTATGTCTCCGATCATTTCCTTCTAGGGTATGATTATTGTTTGTGCTCTTACTTAATTATTCTTGCTTTCTTAAACTGTTCATGTGCCATGTGTTGTTTGATAATTGTGCTTACTATATGTCATGAGTGTATTTCGTGATCTGAGAGCGCGCTCGACTAGCCTTATTGAGATTCCGAGGACGAAATTTTTCTAAGGAGGGTAGAGATCTCACTTCCCATTCCCAAAATATGTAAATTTTTGATTTTTTATGTATATGGTATCTGGCACCTGTATATTTATTGTATATATCCTGTATTTGTAACTGGCCATGGCATGGAACAGTATCTCGTCGCGGATTAGTGTGCCACCCCTTGTCCTTGTCTGGTTGTAGGCGTGGTTCACTATTTCGATGATAAGATTTCTGAACCGTGTTGTGGTTAGGATTTTATTTAATTAATTTAATTAGTTGTATCATGTTGCAATTAACATGTCATTAGTCACATGGTTAAGATCATGCTTAAGCTTAGGGTTTCTTTGAGTCAACCCAACCCCTATATATATTCTCTTCCTCACTCTCTCTCCTCATTCACTCTTTTCATTTCTTTTCCTCCCAACCAATAGGAAAGTACATCTTGCACCAAATGGAGAGATTCTTGCATTTATCATTTCTTGATTTTTTTTAGATATTATTTGTCTATATTGTTCTTCTCTTCATTCTCTACAAGTTTAGTTCTTGGAGTTTTTGATTTTAATGGCTAGTTTGGTATAGATCTAAGTTTCTATAACTAGGGTTTTATAGATTTCCATGGTTTTGATCTATCAAACTTGGTTTTTTTCGAAAACTAATGGTTCTATGTTGTAGAGAATTCAATTTCATTCAGTTTTGGCTTTTGTTTCGCTTGATTTCGACTTCGGATGAGGAAGTTATGGCCATGGCAAGTTTTCGGAACTTTCATGGCTGAACTTGCTGTTTGGGGACGATGACCCCCATGCGCCCGGGAGGCCACGCGACGGGAGGCCATGCGCTGTGAAGTCCCGACAACGCATTCCTTAACTCCGAGCGTCTCATGCGCGTAGATTCCCTATACGCATGTACTGAAGACGCAACGTAAGAATCCCACGCGCCGATTGGTGCAGGAATCCCACGCGCCGATGGTGCAGGAATCCCACGCGCCGATGGGTACAAAAATCACATGCACCGATTGGTGCAGGAATCCCATGTGCCGATTGGTACAGGAATCCCACGCGCCGATGGTGCAGGAATTCCATGCGTCGATTGGTGCAGGAATCCCACGCGCTGATTGGTGCAGGAATCCCACGCGCCGATTGGTGCAGGAATCCCACGCGCCGATTGTGCAGGAATCCCACGCACCGATGGTACAGGAATCTCATGCGTCGATTGTGCCGGAATCCCACGCGCCGATGGTGCAGGAATTCCATGCGCCGGAATTGCTCTATTTTACTGTTTTTGCCCGTTTAAGTTGTTTTGTAGCTAGAATCTTGAAAACCTCAAAATATGAAAGTTGTAGATCTTTGTATTGGCTTCAAGGATCTTTATGTCTCACTTTAACCAGAATTCATATGTGACTTTTATGTCACGAGGAGTCCGAGTGACTTCCTAACTTGACCATGTTCCTGACCTGATTACCTGTATACGTGCTGGTACATGTTCTAAGTGTGTATTGACATACAATATTAGTATGCACTGCCATGCCATTTAATAAGTGCACTGAGGTGTGACTCTACATGCTAAGTGATTGTTCGTGTTATATGTCAATACATGTGTACCTTCCAGTACAGTCATAGTAACTGGTCAGTAATAGTATCGTGGTATGTTGATTGTTGTTTGAAGCATTACACTAAGCATGGATCTAGATCGGGCCAAGGTGGATTCATACTTAGGGTATGCATACTATGGTACGATATATAGGAGGATGACCATGTGACCACGACATGTAATTCCATTATCAAGATAGGGTTAATCTAAGCAACTTAATTTGGTATATGCATTGGATGGGAAGGGAATCCCGAGATCGTGCCAAACTAGCCACCCTAGGTCCAGCCCTGGCATGTCGGGTTGGCCACCACGGATACAGTTTCATCCGCCTATAGTGGATGACTACATCCGACTCCTACGTGCTATGTGTTATATGTTTTAGCACGGTGGCCTTACGGGGGACAGGTACATAATCAAAGTGCTATGTGTATATGTATATTATATGGTTTGGCTAGCCCTGCTGGTTTGACATGAACTGAGGATTCCTATATATTGTATTACTGGGATAATCCAGACAAATCATAGAAAGCCGTAGGATTGATTGGCCGCTTTTAAGCTGACTTATTTGTGATATGTTTTCTTCTGTTAGCAACTGAGGAACATGGACTATCATGGTGCGTGGTCCAACCCATGTCCTTGTTTGGTTGTTGGGTAGGACTATTGTGCTGTGATAGGCTATGGACCGAAATCGCGAATCAGAAGCCCTTCACCTGCCCATGGTTATAGGATATATCTTATCTCGGCACGATATTGGCACCGTTTGTCCTTGTTTGGTTGTAAGGGTGTCGTATTGTCTCAATAATATGGTATAAACCTATAACTCGTGAATCAGGTCATATTTTACTTATTGGGTTTTATCTCACTCTTTTGTGCTCCCTTGTGGTACTTGCTATTCGGGGCCTGACCCCGCTGGTTTTGTTTGGCCAGATCTCGTAGCAGCTCCAGAGGATCCAGCCTTCCACCCGAACAATGGTGCACACCAGAAGTATAGGCGCCAGGGACCATGAGTGGATTTCTTCTTCACTGCTCTGATATCTTCTATTTTGTACTTGGCGTTTAGCCACCGGCACCTGTTTAGCCGGCAGTTCTGGACACTAATTTTCTTTGCATAATTGTAATTAAATCAGACTGCAGCTGACTATAGTTATGTACTATTGACTTTCGGAACTAGCTCATCATTTTCTATAGCTAGACTTATGAATTATTTTGATGAAGCGTCGGGGACGCCTTATTGCTTTGTCTTATATGATCATTATTTACTGCTTCTTGTTTTGATTGATTGAGACATAGATGCTCTATAGGACTATAGGAAACTTGATTGTAGCATGCACCCCCTTGTCTCTTGACAGCCACGATCGCCGTATGACGTTTATAGACCTCTTACGGTGTAGCTGGCCTAGTCCGTCTCAGTATTCCGGTACTGGGGCGTGACATACTTCCATGCCTGCATGAATGGCCGTAGACAGAAACTCACTATCCATCAGATTGCCGACGCCGACGGGGTCACCATCGGAGATCAAAAGAGCATCCAAGTGGCCGCCGCTAAATTCTACTCCCACCACTTCACTAAGGAACCGGTACTTAGAGACGTATCTTTCCTGAATGAGGTTCCCCAGCTTATCAACGACAACGACAATAATAGATTAGACCAGCATCCTTCTGAACAAGAGGTGAAAAATGCTGTCTGGGCCCTCGATGCATTCAGTGCACCCGGCCCAGATGGCTTCTTTGGGGCATTTTTTTTGCTCATGCTGGGACATCATCAAGGTGGATATACACCAGGCAATCACCGCATTCCTCCAGGGAGCGACTTACCCAGAGCCATCTCGAGCACCAATCTATTCCTTATCTCCAAGAAAAATAACCCGGAGACTTTCTGTGATTTCCACCCATCAGTCTTTGCACCTTCACTAACAAGATCATCTCCAAAGTCATCGCTTCCCGTATGTATGATCTGCTCACCAACATCTTCTCGGGGAGCAGAGTGGCTTTATTCAAGGAAGGAATATTCAAGATAACATTATGCTCGCTCAGGAGTTAGTTATCTGCATGAAACTTCGGCCAGAGGAAGCAACATTGCTATCAGGTTGGACAAGGAGAAAAGCATATGATAGGCTAGATTGGCAATTCATGATCTGGGTCTTCAGAGCCTTCGAATTGTTCGAATCCTGGACCAACACCGTTTGGAGATTGATCAGAACTCCTGGTTTTCCACGGTCATCAATGGCCAGGCCGACGGATTTTTCAAATCCAGCTGCAGTGTCAGGCAAGGCGACCCTCTTTCGTCCACCATCTTTATTATTGCAGCAGACGCCCTGAGCTGGAATCTCAACAAGATGCTGGGTACCCCCAACTTCCAGCACTATCATACCGCCAGCGGTTGCTCTATAATCACCCACCTTGCCTTCGCAGACGACATCCTTATTTTCTCTTCTGGAGATGCCGGATCGGTGAGAGTTGTTCACAACACGCTTCAGAGATATGCCAGGCATTCGGGCTAGAAGGTCAACCCCAACAAAAGTGTGATCTACACCCACCACAACTTCAAAAGAGATAACTTGGCGAGCCTATCCAACATCTTACCCATCCCCTTCAAGCACCCACCATTACACTACCTTGGGTGCCCCTAGTGTATGACAAATCTACTATTGGGATGTTCGAAGATCTGATCAAACGAATCAGGAGAAAACTCGAAGGGTAGTACAACGCAACCCTATCCCCTGGGGGCAAGATGATTCTTATCAATCAGTCCTTTCATCCATTCCCGTCTACACCCTGGCCGCTTGCTCCCCTCCCAAGAAAGTGCTAGCCTTGATCGAAAGTATCTTTAGAAACTTCCTCTGGGATATAGTGGCGGCAACGAGAAACACCATTGGGCCAGGTGGGACACCATGGCTTGCCCACAGAAACCGGGGGCCTGGATTCACCAAACTATCCCACATTGTCAACGTCTTAACAATGAAACTTTGGTGGAAGCTTCGATCGAGTCACAACCTCTGGACCAGATTCATGAAGGCCAGATACTTCAAGCACACCCATCCGACAACTACCACTGCCAACGGCAGATCATCCTCGGTGTGGTGGTGCATTATTAGAGGTCGGGATCTCACTGAACCAGAGATTCGCCTTCAGTTAGGCGACATGAGATTATCGCCATTCCTGGAACATTGGGTAGGATACTCATTACTCTCCAATCTCTTTGGAATCTCGAGAAAGAGCACCATCAACGAATTGTGGGATCCCTCCGACAATAATTGGAATTGGAACAAGATCAGAGCCTGGGCCGGGCAGGAGGTAGTTGACACCATCCGGAGTAGAAATCTGACGATTGGTACGGAGACGATGAGCTTCGATGGTCTCCGAAGCGTCCGGATCCTTCTCGGTCAGATCGGCCAAAAAAATCATCCTGGGCCACCCCACGCCCACTCCCACCATATCAGCATTCTGGCAGACTTGTATCCCGAAGAAGTGGCCTTTTCTCATGTGGAGAGCTCTGCGCAACATCCTCCCAACCGACGACTCCTCAATACCATCGGATTCAGCCTTGCGTCCACATGCACTTGTTGTTCTAAACGCCAATCGAAAAATGTCAACCACACCCTCTATAAGGGGGAGCTTCCAGACAAGGTCTTGGAGAGTTCGTCCCGACGATGCAGAATAGATCTTAG
Source organism: Iris pallida (assembly GCA_029216955.1). NCBI lineage: Eukaryota > Viridiplantae > Streptophyta > Magnoliopsida > Asparagales > Iridaceae > Iris > Iris pallida. Next base: position 9,641,441 of record JANAVB010015398.1, on the reverse strand, counting down.
GAGCGACAACTTCTCCGAGCATGTTGCAGGCTGGGCCACCAAGTCCCAAGGCACCAAATTGTCGCTGCCGCCGCCACATGGGTCATCTGAAGAATCGCAACAAGGCGAGATACGAAGGCCACCAGTATAATGCTGACCATATATTTTATATGATGAAAATAATTGAAAGTAAAATTAGGGACTAAAACCTACAAGTCCAGAATGTTACTACCTTTATATAAACTAAAAAATTATAAATTAAATCTCAGCAATTTGAAATATCACAAAACAATTAAAATATATATATAAATCGAAAACCCGAAATCCAACTCAATACCCAAAATGCAATATACACAACTAGAATTCATAAAACTTGGCAAACAAGAAGGTATCTATGTGTGTGATGTGTTCGGGTACTCACGGGGTCGAACCCGTGTCCGTATCACGTCCACAGAGCGCGTATCGGAAAACTCGATACGCATGTCGAATGAATCGGTACAAGCTCGATTTCTCGCTCGATTCCGAACCGTTTCGCATGAAACTTCACGTACACCTAGGCTAACACATCCCTGACCTATTGGCTATGTTAGCGTGCGGCCAAGGGTCGTGTCCGACGCGCATGAAGCCATGTCTATGCGCGGCCTGTGCGCGTGTG
>JANAVB010015398.1:9564901-9614077 GCA_029216955.1 Iris pallida | reverse complement strand
TATAAAAATAATAGAATTATAAATTTAGAATTTTAGTAACGGTTGTTTATATATCATAATGGTTATATCCGTTACAAGCATGTCACAGTAATAACCGTTACTAAATATAAAAAAATGTGTTACAAATTACGTATTTTGGTGTAGTGGTCGCTCTCAGCGAAGTGAGAGTGGTGGTTAGGGAGGGGAAGAATCGGGCCAGGAGTGGGTAGATGGGTCGTCCTCTGGGATTGATTCTTAGGAGGCGCTTTATATTTGAGCTCCGGGTGGGTGTAACACCCAATTTTCCAAATAAGGGTAATTTTGAAATTTTGTAATTTTAATCTTTTAATAATGGTATTTAAATCATGATATGATTTTTGGTAAATTTTTTAAATCATTTTAAAACTATTTTAAATCATGACTTATGATTTTGGTGTTTTGATAGTGTAACACTAGAGACAACTTAACCTAGAGCCTAGCCATGTGATTAGGGTGTTTCATTTATCATTTTCAGTTTGAGGGTATTTTTGTCATTTTGAATTTAATTGAATTTAATATATATTATTTGGAATTTAATGTATTATTAAGAATGGTGTGATTTTAATATTATTTAATTGATTGCCTTGTATTGTGATTAGCCTAACTTGGTTTGGACCTAACCTAGATTAGTCATAGCTAGTCTTAGCTAACCATGGTTAGTGATAGTTAGTATTAATTATATTTATTAGAATTTTCAGTGATTTTTAGTATATTTGATTTGGTGCTATTTTTAGACTTTGACTAGTGTTGACTTCGGAGACTGTCCTAGAGGCTAACCTAGGTCATGACTATTTGGTTAGGATATGGAACCCTAGCTTAACCTAAGTTAGTGACATTTAACTCATTAGAATTTATTAGGAGGAATTAGGATTTGATTTGAATAGGAAATGGCTTGTGGTTTCACAAGTCATGACTTGTGACTTAGCCTTGGAGGCCCAACCAAATACTAGTACAACTTAACCCTAGCCCAATCCAGCCTATGGCCGGCCACATAGGGATTTCCCCTCTATTTAATCCCTCCTAGAAATTAGGGCTAGCCTCCCTTAGAATTATTTTCCAAGTTTTGAAAAGAGGCGAGTCTCCATCTTCATTAAACCCTAGAAAATCTATTTCAATTCCTTTTCCACCCAAATCAATTTCATTAGGTTCTAAAATTAGTTTACTTACTGTTGGTATTGAGTAATTTTAGGAAAGAATCAATTTGAAGGAGATTGGTGGCTTGAGGAACCACTTTCATTTGGAGCTTTTAGAGCTTTGCACACCCATAGGTAAAATTCCAATCTACACCATAAAATGATGTTTTTATTTCATATCTAGGAAGCCCTAGGCCTACCCTAGCTGTAGGTGTAGCTAACCCTAGTTTTTGAGTCCAATACGTGTCCGTATCGGACACGTATCAGCCCATGTAATTAGGTGTTTGACGAAATGCCCCAAAGGGCATTTCGATTTAATTTCAGCATTGTAATTGAATAGGAATTAGGGTTTTGACCTCGCTTATGTGTTTCCACTGTACTGAGCATGTTTTGGTGTCGTGTCGAGTCGCCACAGACACGGGAACACGCGGGTGTGAGCGCTCGCGCGCGGGCACTGTAGCTGTCCTGCTACTCGGGTGCGTTTGTGCAGTGGACACGCCACCTCGACACGAAATATTTGACACACACTAAGGGGCGACCACTGACATCATGTGTGTCAAGTGACACGACCCCTCGTGTCGTATCAGACACGAATTTGTTCGTGCACTGTGCGTGCACTGTGCGTATATCAGTGTGTTTTGGTTCACTGTGTTTAATTCAGTTTTATTAGTTTAATTCATGTTTTTATTTGCTAAATTAGATCCATATATGCTGTATAATCTCTGTTAGATTTAGTTTGCATGTTAGTTTAGGTTTTGATGTGAATTTGGTTCGATTTGGGGTTAACTGGCATGCTCGACTGATACATGTTTGATACTGGGTTTTTCAGTATTCTGAATATCCAAATTCCAGTTTCTTTTGATGTTTTCAACTATAAATTTCACATACATGTTTGTTAATCCATGTCAATGCAATATTTCAATTCGAATTTGGCTTTTGGGTTTGTGAATGTGAAGTAGACATTTGAGTTGGATTTAGAATTTGTGAATAACTGAGATTTGGGTTCATTCCTACTAAACACTGATATTGTAATGAATTACATGTTAATTAATTTCCTATTTTCTCATTGCACAGTAACAATGATTCCTGATTTCTATTGACACAGAACACAAATGTGTATCACTCACTGTTTTTGTAACGCCCCAGTCCCAAAATACGTAGGACCAAGTACGTAGACATGCCAGCTGTATACATACGAAATACATGGACCTCGTATGTATACATAAGCTGTAAATGTAGTAATCCAAGACAACTAAATCTCATCCACAATGAAAGGAATAATAATATAGAAATCAACTTGAATATTTATGATACAATCGTTGGGCGGAGACAAAGTCCACTACCAACTAATTTAAATATGGAAAAAATATACAAGGAAAGAATTTAGCAAGCGAGAGCAATGGCGAGTCCAAGAGCAATCAGCACGAAGGAAGGAATGGCCTTAACTAGAGCACCTGCAAGGAATCACGAAAACACACACCTGGGGAAAAACTAGGTCCTCAGAGGGACGTAACAAGACACATAATATCATGCCATAAACTGAATAGTAAGAGCTCAATAGAAATATGCATGCGTAAAGGTTCCTAACCATTCTATGTGATATACACTTTGAGAAGACAACGTTCTACGCAGGAGCTTATAGTGTTCAGCATAGATGGAGAGAGAGTAGTAGTAGGTAGCGCTCATAAGAGGCACTATCAACTATGGGCAGAAAGTAGCTCTTATACGAGAACTATCGGCCCCGGGGCAGTAAGTAGCGCTCATCCGAGACACTATCGGCCCAAATCTATATGTGTACTGAACAGGTAGCCCCTACGCTAATAACTGCCTTCCCCCCTCCCAATGATACTACACATGCGTCGCCTCCACGACACTGTTTAATCCTTAATAACTGCCAAGTCTTCTACCAAAAATCTATTAGCAGTTACATCCTAACGTATGGCCTTTACGCACCGATGTACGGTCGATACGCAAGTCCGAAGCTATATGCAACTCGCAGCTCACACACAACCCGTGGCACATCGTGACAGTTCATGAGATGTACTTAACATACGGTGGTCCCTTAACTCTAAGTCAATTGTTGAGAAATATCTGTATTAAAAGAATAAGCATTTTTAGGAATATATATAAATTTTATAATATACTTGTTATGAAAACTAATTAATTGCTGACCAAAAATCAAATTTGAAAAATCAGTGTTGGGCCAAGCCCAAACCATATTTTCTTTACTAATACATTTAGAAAATATTAATATAAAATATTAATATTAATATAACAATATTTAATAACAAATGAATATACAAGGATAATGCTTAATAATAATAATAATAATAATAATAATAATAACAATAAAGATATAATAATAATAATAATAATAATAATAATAATAATAATAATAATAATAATAAAAACTTAAGATGTTACAGAAACCTTTCCCCAAAAGCTTTAGAAAGAGAGAGAGAGAGAGCGGGAGAGAAAAGTGGGTTTGGGAGAGGAGCTTACCGGAGTGCTCCGGCCGGCGGTAGGCGCGGTATCCGCGGGGAAGACGACGGCGGCGCGCTGCTCGCGGAAGGGAGGCAGGTTGGCCACGCCATGGTGGCTCTCGACTTGGGCGAGCGCCGACGTGCTCAGGAGGAGTCGTCGGCGGTGTAGCCGAGCGGCTCTCGGCGCACACGGGGAGGGTTCAGATGCTGGGATGCAGAGACTCGTCGGTCTGACGCGGAAGGAAGGAGACTCCGGCGTCTCGGCACACGACTAGGGTTTGGCGATGGCGCCCGCGGCTGGACGAGGCCGCGGCGGAGGAAGATCGGGGAGGTACGGTGGTTCGGCGCACCTGGCGGCGCGACGCTCTGCTGGAGTGGAAGTCGGAGGGAAGGAGCGCGGTCGGTGGAGGCGATGTGGGCGGTCGATGTCACCTGGTCGGGCGGAGGCTGGGCGTCGGGAACCAGCGGACAGGACGCGGTGGTCGGCGTGGACTCGCAGGCCGAGGTGAGGTTTTCTCCCCCCTCTTCCCTCCTATTCTGGTGGTGGCGGTGGTGTTGTCCGCCGAGGGAGTTGGTTGTTCTGACGGTGATGGCGGGTGGTGAATTTGGTGGTGACGGGGCCAACGGCTGGTTCTGGTGACGTCGGGAATGATTGGCGGTTGACGATGAGGGGTCGGGTCGGTGTTGGCAGCAATGTCGGTTTGGGTAGTCGATGGTGACGGTGAGGGTGGTGTCGGGATGATGGCGGATGAAACGTTGGCAGTTGGCGAGCGGTCGGGGTGCTGATTACAGCGAGGGTTAGGATAGGGATAGGTTGTCTTGGTGTCAGCGTGTCCTGTAGGACACCGAACATGGGAGAGGATTGATGGATGTGTCCGGGATTGTCGGACACATAGTAAAAATGTATATGTAAAAGAAAAATAGTGGAAGGGGTCGTCGACACGGACACGATGCACATGGTTGTGGTTTGTGGAGAATTTTGGAGAAAATTTATGGATGACAAATAATAGGGAGGAGTACCTGCCTATTTATAGGATGTGGGAATTCCCCTTTGGATAGGATTGTGGGGGTTTTAAATCCCCATTAGATAAATCGTAATTTAATTTAAAATCAAAATCCAAATCAAAATACAAATTCAATTTAAATCAAATTTAATTCTGTTAGTTTAAAAATCAAATCAATATCAAATATGGATATTACTTTATTTATTTAAATCATTCCATAAAATTTAATCGAGATTTAAAATGGCCAAAATATTTTCCAAATATATTTTTCAAAAATACCAATGAATATAATTTCGAAAATAATAAAATAATAAATATTTTAAATAACTTATCGAATATTAAAATATCAATATTAAATAATTTCGAAAATTATAATATATATTTAAGTATTAATAGGAAATATTTCCAAATTATATTTTTACTAATTTGGATAAAACATATTTCTAAAGTAATCATAAAATTCAAATCTTTAAATACCTTCTTGCTAAATTATTTTTAATAGAAATAATTATTTATTTATTATTTTGAAACCACCATTTATAATAAAATCAAAAATTATTTTTCTAAAAATATGTTACTCGCACATATTCGCTCTCGACGAGAAAATACGAAAATCGTAAATTCGCGCGCGACGTACAATAAAACTTTTAAATCAGTACCAAATTTTTTTTAAAAAAAATACAGTAGAAATTTAGGGGTTTTACATCCTACCCAACTTAAAAGAATTTCGTCCTCGAAATTAAGAATTTGGAGGGGGTGTTTGGCACGATTTGAGAGAGCGATTTTTGGTCACTCCTAATTTAAGTGATTAGAAGGTCATGAGAGTAAATATAGGGTCGAGATAAGAATGAGCAGTTTAGGATGAGGATATAACAACCTTAAGTGATAACGGTCGTAATCGATAGGACAGCTAGTACAACGCCTTCGTCCTTCGAAAATTGGTGAAGGCGAGAGCAATATATAGTTCGATGGAGGCGTTAACGAATACGAATACGTGATTTAAAGGCGATCGAAGAATTTCAAAAGAATTGTCAAGGCAGTCGTGGATGGAATTTTTAGAGGACAAGTTTAATTATGTTCCGTCCACGTAGAATAATAGACAAAGGCGAACCAAAGTGCACTCGGTTGATCAGACCATCATGCACCGGTTCTGATTAGACAATATGTTAGTGAGCGCGCTCAATAGCATAAGTCATGAACAAACTCGATAAAGAATAAGCTTGCAAAAACTAGGCTACATTAGCATCTTTAGTCAAAAATGGTAATACATAGGCACGAGAGATTAAGGTTTAAAGAAGGTAGAACGATTCTAAGTCATACAGTCGTCTTATAGTCTTCTTGTCCAAGTCCTTGGTTGGCTAGACGGGTTAGGTCCTCTAGATTCTAGGATCTAAATAAGCTTGCTAATATAGGTCACTAGGTCAAAGGGGTTGCTAATTCATAAGGCTAGTTCATAAGGTATTCTACCCAACTTAAAGAATTAAACTAATGGTGTGATAGGTCCAGCAATCAAGATAAAATGCAAGGTTAAGCATGTAAGGATTTAAGTAGAACAAAAAATTATATATCGGGTCGAAAGAATTGAGTCGAGGTCGAGCCTTATCTATAATTTAAAGTATATTGGTTTCATGGTAGGGATTAGAGTCCAGTCATTTTGACCCGAAAGTCGCAATATGAAATTAGAGTACAAGGAGACGTGTTTTAGTGGCATGTGATATACCTACATGAAGGTGAGCTCGCCTAGGTCTCACATATGAAAGTTGTGGGAAGGGAAAGTCTAATGTTGTGCTCCAAATACCCAAGTCACGGTAAAGGACACAAAAGAAATTAAAATAGAAAGTGGGAGTTCATGAGATAATGATTAACGAACCAAATAAATGATCGAGCTAAAGTATGAAATAAAGATAACTTAGATTCTAACAAATCAAGGTAAAATAAATTAGGAGTACAGTTTCTAGGGATATGATAGCCACTTAGATGGTGTATGATCAAGGAATAATCTAATCATTTCTCAAGTTTCAAATGATTAGATGGTCATGACAAAAGATCTAGAATTGAGGGAAGGTCGAGTTAGTCAAAAGATATGTTCATCGGTTTGGTCGATGACTAACTATATTTGTGTATATGCAATGTCATAATCATAGGTGGCATGGCAATCTAATGTAAAATACTTCTATCTCACTAGGGTAACCTTCCTTGCTTCTTGGTCCTCTACCAATATGATCTAATCTAAATTTCAAGTTCCTCAAAGTTTCTCAATAAAATTTTCGAGATACCCCACCAAAATTTCTAATTATCTTAAGCTACCAAGTCTAGTCAAAATTTAAATTCCTAATCAATCTCGAAATAGTCCTTGTATATTGCAATTTGAACATACTACCCCTTTTTTTTTCTTTTTTTTTTCATAGATCATATGACACAATTTAAAATTTAAATTTTTCCTTCAAAGTCGCTTTCATATCCTCCAAGTATTTAAACAAAATTTTACCATCATTTCTTCAACTCAAAATTAAATAAACTTATGAATCGTACGACTAATTTTAAACCTCAAGCTCTCTCAAACTAAACTTTCGTCTCTCTAGTCGTCTAGAAAATCATAACTTAAACTCTTTAAATAATCTCGAGATAAACTCTATTATAATCCAAACTTAAGTTAACAGTAAATCAAGTGTCACAATATAAAAACTTAAATCATAACTATTTCACAATTTCGAATTTCATAAAAATCTGCTTTCTCGATCTAGCTATCCCCTTGTGTATACCACCTTGTAAATTTAAAGTAAAATTTCAGCTATCCTTTGATGGCGGTAATATACTACTACCTAACTTAGAATTATCTAATCCCTATGATCATATCCCTAGGGAAATAAATGTCTTTATACTCAAATATAACCTCAATGGATATAAATTTTTCAATGCACTCTATCTAGCCGTGTGTTTAACCTATGGGCATATACTAGTGTAGTCATCTTACTAAACACAAAACTAAGAAATTTACGGTGGAAGGAGTCAAGCAAGATGCAATTCAAGGAGGTCGAACGAGAGTTCGAAATTCGAAGTCAAGAAAGGATGTCAAGTAGGTGGATGAGATTCTAGACTCTAATCCTATATTGCAGGCTCACATCGGTACGGTAAAGTAACCGGAGTGATAAACTGGACCTGCATGGGCCACCACAAAAACATGTAACGCCCCAGTCCCAAAATACGTAGGACCAAGTACGTAGACATGCCAACTGTATACATACGAAATACATGGACCTCGTATGTATACATAAGCTGTAAATGTAGTAATCCAAGACAACTAAATCTCATCCACAATGAAAGGAATAATAATATAGAAATCAACTTGAATATTTATGATACAATCGTTGGGCGGAGACAAAGTCCACTACCAACTAATTTAAATATGGAAAAATATACAAGGAAAGAATTTAGCAAGCGAGAGCAATGGCGAGTCCAAGAGCAATCAGTACGAAGGAAGGAATGGCCTTAGCTAGAGCACCTGCAAGAAATCACGAAAACACACACCTGGGGAAAAACCAGGTCCTCAGAGGGACGTAACAAGACACATAATATCATGCCATAAACTGAATAGTAAGAGCTCAATAGAAATATGCATGCGTAAAGGTTCCTAACCATTCTATGTGATATACACTTTGAGAAGACAACGTTCTACGCAGGAGCTTATAGTGTTCAGTATAGATGGAGAGAGAGTAGTAGTAGGTAGCGCTCATAAGAGGCACTATCAACTATGGGCAGAAAGTAGCTCTCATACGAGAACTATCGGCCCCGGGGCAGTAAGTAGCGCTCATCCGAGACACTATCGGCCCAAATCTATATGTGTACTGAACAGGTAGCCCCTACGCTAATAACTGCCTTCCCCCCTCCCAATGATACTACACATGCGTCGCCTCCACGACACTGTTTAATCCTTAATAACTGCCAAGTCTTCTACCAAAAATCTATTAGCAGTTACATCCTAACGTATGGCCTTTACGCACCGATGTACGGTCGATACGCAAGTCCGAAGCTATATGCAACTCGCAGCTCACACACAACCCGTGGCACATCGTGACAGTTCATGAGATGCACTTAACATACGGTGGTCCCTTAACTCTAAGTCAATTGCACAAAAATATAGTAATTTGTATCTACATATAATTTAAAAGAAACAACTAAAGAAAAGCATGCATGATATTGAGCAAGAAATTAAACAGCAAAGGCAAGGTGTCTTGCCTGGTGTGTCGCCTGGTATGGTGCAGTGTTCCATCAAGTCCTGTTTGATCAGTAGCCATGTTCGAGGTGTAATGGTCCGAGAGTCACGAGAAAATATGAACGTCTCATTAGTCATAAATTGGTGAAAAATATAATTATGGAATTAGTCATGGTCAAATGGGGATATCAAGGTGGGAGTTTTGGGGAGAATACATACTTATACTATTTTTAAAAATCATTACTTGAAAATACTTTATATAAGTATATATAATTAGCAAAGTACATTTTCTCTAGCATTTAAAAATCTTTTTAGATCAAAACTTATAATTTTTGAGAAAATATCTATAATAGGGGAATTACGATTTTACCAATCAAAATATTTTTAAAATAAATATTTTGAAATCATAAAAATTTAATTATAATAGTTTAAAACAATATTCTATGAAAATTTATACAAATAGTTAGAGTTGAGAAATATCTGTATTAAAAGAATAAGCATTTTTAGGAATATATATAAATTTTATAATATACTTGTTATGAAAACTAATTAATTGCTGACCAAAAATCAAATTTGAAAAATCAGTGTTGGGCCAAGCCCAAACCATATTTTCTTTACTAATACATTTAGAAAATATTAATATAAAATATTAATATTAATATAACAATATTTAATAACAAATGAATATACAAGGATAATGCTTAATAATAATAATAATAATAATAATAATAATAATAACAATAAAGATATAATAATAATAATAATAATAATAATAATAATAATAATAATAATAATAATAATAATAATAATAATAATAATAATAATAATAATAATGAAAACTTAAGATGTTACAGAAACCTTTCCCTAAAAGCTTTAGAAAGAGAGAGAGAGAGAGAGAGAGCGGGAGAGAAAAGTGGGTTTGGGAGAGGAGCTTACCGGAGTGCTCCGGCCGGCGGTCGGCGCGGTATCCGTGGGGAAGACGACGGCGGCGCGCTGCTCGCGGAAGGGAGGCAGGTTGGCCACGCCACGGTGGCTCTCGACTTGGGCGAGCGCCGACGTGCTCAGGAGGAGTCGTCGGCGGTGTAGCCGAGCGGCTCTCGGCGCACACGGGGAGGGTTCAGATGCTGGGAGGCGGAGACTCGTCGGTCTGACGCGGAAGGAAGGAGACTCCGGCGTCTCGGCACACGACTAGGGTTTGGCGACGGCGCCCGCGGGTGGAGGAGGCCGCGGCGGAGGAAGATCGGGGAGGTACGGTGGTTCGGCGCACCTGGCGGCACGGCGCTCTGCTGGAGTGGAAGTCGGAGGGAAGGAGCGCGGTCGGTGGAGGCGATGTGGGCGGTCGATGTCACCTGGTCGGGCGGAGGCTGGGCGTCGGGAACCAGCGGACAGGACACGGTGGTCGGCGTGGACTCGCAGGCCGAGGTGAGGTTTTCTCCCCCCTCTTCCCTCCTATTCTGGTGGTGGCGGTGGTGTTGTCCGCCGAGGGAGTTGGTTGTTCTGACGGTGATGGCGGGTGGTGAATTTGGTGGTGACGGGGCTAACGGCTGGTTCTGGTGACGTCGGGAATGATTGGCGGTTGACGATGAGGGGTCGGGTCGGTGTTGGCAGCGATGTCGGTTTGGGTGGTCGATGGTGACGGTGAGGGTGGTGTCGGGATGATGGCGGATGAAACGTTGGCAGTTGGCGAGCGGTCGGGGTGCTAATTATAGCGAGGGTTAGGATAGGGATAGGTTGTCTTGGTGTCAGCGTGTCCTGTAGGACACCGAACATGGGAGAGGATTGATGGATGTGTCTGGGATTATCGGACACATAGTAAAAATGTATATGTAAAAGAAAAATAGTGGAAGGGGTCGTCGACACGGACACGATGCACATGGTTGTGGTTTGTGGAGAATTTTGGAGAAAATTTATGGATGACAAATAATAGGGAGGAGTACCTGCCTATTTATAGGATGTGGGAATTCCCCTTTGGATAGGATTGTGGGGGTTTTAAATCCCCATTAGATAAATCGTAATTTAATTTAAAATCAAAATCCAAATCAAAATACAAATTCAATTTAAATCAAATTTAATTTTGTTAGTTTAAAAATCAAATCAATATCAAATATGGATATTACTTTATTTATTTAAATCATTCCATAAAATTTAATCGAGATTTAAAATGGCCAAAATATTTTCCAAATATATTTTTCAAAAATACCAATGAATATAATTTCGAAAATAATAAAATAATAAATATTTTAAATAACTTATCGAATATTAAAATATCAATATTAAATAATTTCGAAAATTATAATATATATTTAAGTATTAATAGGAAATATTTCCAAATTACATTTTTACTAATTTGGATAAAACATATTTCGAAAGTAATCATAAAATTCAAATCTTTAAATACCTTCTTGCTAAATTATTTTTAATAAAAATAATTATTTATATATTATTTTGAAACCACCATTTATAATAAAATCAAAAATTATTTTTCTAAAAATATGTTACTCACACATATTCGCTCTCGACGAGAAAATACGAAAATCGTAAATTCGCGCGCGACGTACAATAAAACTTTTAAATCAGTACCAAATTTTTTTTTTAAAAAAATACAGTAGAAATTTAGGGGTTTTACAGTTTTCCAGTTTTTATTTCCAAAAACCTGAAATTGGAATGAATAATTTATTCATTGAATTGATTTCCCTTTTTTCCTCCTCTGTTTTACTAATTTCCTAACACTGATTTTCTATTCCTATAACCTGTACTGATTTCCTTTTATTGAACTGAGAATGAACTGATTCCATTTCCTGTCAATTGTTAATGAAATCCTTTAACCTGAGTATGTTTATTTTCTGTAAACCTGAGTTTTAAAACCCTTATTGATGAACTGTGGACTGAGACTGATCTCCTTTCCTTAAACTTCTCTGAACTGAATCCCTTTCATTTTCGAAATACTAATAACCTGAGATTTGAATGATTATCATTAACTGGTTTCCTTTCCTTTTTGCAATTGTATTTAGTTCCCTTAAACTGATTTTGATTTCCCTTCCTTACTTGATTATGAGTTCTTTCTTTTTACTTAACTGTTTTGAATGAATGTTTTAATTCATTTGTTAACTATCACAGGTGATTACCATTTCCTATTTCTTTTCCCATTTGACACATGCCATACACGAGTGTATTCCTGTTTTCTTTTGACACACCCACCACTGCCATGCCTCACTAGACACTTCATTTCCTGTTCCTTTATTTTTCTGAACTATATGAACTGGTTTCCTTTCCCTTCACTTCATGAACTGTTTTGAGAGTTGATTACTGTCCTGTACACTGTACACCCCTTGCACACACTCACCCATTTCACTTGACACTAAGTGACACACTTGAGTTCACTTCCCTCACTCCACTCATGACACACACACACATTAGCATATATATGTGTGACACTCTTTTGATTACTGTCCTGTCATATACACTGTGACCCCTACCCCATGTTACACACACACACACATGCCATAACATACACCCCACACATTGAACCCTCTAGTCTAACTCACACACACATGACACATGAGCACATGTGTTTCCCTTTCTCTATGCATATGTATTTATATATATATATATATATATATATATATATATATATATATATATATATATATATATATATATATATATATATATATATATATATATATATATATATATATATATATGTATTGAGGGGTATATATAGGTATCCTATATTAGAGTATATTATATATTATATGTATTTGACTTGTGTATGTGTTATGGGTTGGTCTATAGGCCTGGTATAGCCTATAGCCTAGGCTCTTAACCTATGGTTGTGGTTTAAATGCCAGTATAAAGTCTAGATTGGTCTTGTTTAGTTTTGTTAGGCCTAGAATAGACTAGTTAGACTTGTTTGACTTAGGTTTGACCTAGTTGACCTAGTTTGACTTCTAGGGTTGACCAGAGTTGACCAAGAGTTGACTTTGGCCTAGATTGACCTAGATTCATGTAGAATGCATTGTAGTGCATCTTATTACCATTTTGGACTTGTTGTGACTTATGCTGTTCTAATAGGAGCCAGACACCACTCCTCGGACAATATATATTCTCCAGATTCTCAGGATACAGGCGAGTACATTCTCTGATCATTTTATATCTTGTATTAGGAGTATATTCCTGCTTTAGATTACTTTATATGATGCTGACACGTTGGAAACACGGATTAGTACTATATGGATCTTGTTGTGCGATGTTATCCCCTTAGCAGATACATCGGGTATTCGTGTTCGTGTACTTTATTGTAAACATCGTGTACTCCTTGTATTTGTGATGTGTTGGTACTTGCTCCAATCCTTATTGGATCTGTTGACATATTAGACGAAGGTAAGGACTACGCCCCTATATTTTATGGCCCTCATGATGTAGCAGATGACATTGTTGAGGAGCCCGTCCCTGCCCAGGAGACCACTTTTGAAGAGTATATAGCTAGTTAGTCAGTATTTTTTTACATATTATTCGGGTTTGTACCCGATTTGTCTTTTCTTTTGATATGTATTAACCTTGGATTGATGGATGTCTTTAAACTATGTTTCCATGAATAATAGCATTTTCTATTTTCTAATATTACTCTTGTCTAGTTACCTAAATATGTGGATGCGGGTCGTAACAATGGCAAAACCATACCTAATATTACTCTTGTCTAGTTATGAACTTACTGTGAATGAGCTAGAGTAAAACTTACTTGTCAATATGATGAATTATTAATGGACATAAAAGTGGTCTAGACAGCGTATTACCGCCAATAGTATAGCTTAGGCTGGACGTACTTACGCACTCGTACCTAAACATGTGGATGCGGGTCGTGACAATGGCAAAACCATACCACAACATCACTCACCTGGCGACCGATCTAGCTTCATCGACCGTCCGGTCCCGAGCTTCCACCACCATCACTGCCTCCATCGGACTGTACTTCTTTCTCGGCTGTCTAGCCGTGTCATCCCTGACTAGCAGCATCGAGCTCCTAGCTATTCTGTGGACAGACGTCGAGTCACTCTCCATTCCGAACAGTGTCGATCCAGTACCTCCCAGCACAGATCTGAGCGACCACAATGTAGCTTCTCCGAGCTCGCTCTGGCATGATCGACTAGAGCCTCAACTGTGGTCCTTGTGGGAACCCTAAGTCCAGCCGCCGCATGGATCACCACCCTTCTCGAAGTAGTAGAGCGGTTAAGATTACCACACAGGGCTCTCATCTCCGGTTGTCACGGCTCCAACCATAGCTGGCCATGTTAGCTATCGTCGTTCCTAGACCCCGACCTCCGCTTGACGGAAGCCGCCATCTGTCGATCGACTCTTTCCAGATCTGTCGTCCAAGCCTTTTTGGAGCACCGCTGCAGCCACCTCGAGGGCCACTGCCTTCTGCCCGCAAGGTAACACCCTCTCATTCTTTCTTCTTTCCGAACCTTCCTTCATTATTTTTTCCTTTCATTCATTTTGGAGTTTCTCTCTCTCTCCAAAGAGTGTGTTTGAAGAGGGGTTAGGTTAGGAGAAGGGTATGGGCCGAATTTTTGGGCCTTGAGGACAAAGAAGAGAACAAAAAGGAAGATTAAAAAGAAGAAAAAGAAGAATAAGAGATGTGTGCTTGGGCTGGATTTTAGCCTACGGTTTGGGCTAGGCTAAAAAAGATGGAAAAAAGAAGAAGAAGAGAGTTTGTTTAGTTAGTAACATTTTCTAATTAATAACTAGTATTAATTAGTATTGTCCTAGTATTGTATTAGGAATGTTTTCTAACTAATAATTTAATTAGTTTATATTGTAGTTAACAAATAGTTTATCTCTATTTTTATTATTATAGCTAATAAATATTTAGCTATTAACACTTTATAACCATTTTGCTAGTTAGTAACTACTAGTAATATTTTAGATTAATTCTTGGAATAAGTTAGTTAATTTCTTAGCACTCTAGAGATATCCTTTAGAGCCTAACTATATTTTTTTAACCATTTTAGGTTGATTTAGAGACCTTTGCAACGTTCCAGTAAAATGCAAGTACTTCCATGACTTTATTGGTGACTTATTTCAAGTTGGACACATTGTTTACACAACTTGATCATGTGCTTCTGGTACTCATGTGTTTCTGGTTCTGGTGCTTATCATGTGCTATTGTTCATGTACTTTGGGGAGGGGAAATACTTATAGATATGTGATCAAAGCTGAGCCGCTAATTATGTCATATGGATAGCCTAATGACACACATGTGCACATGTGATTAAGCCTTACCTTTATTCATGTATTTTGTCCAGCTGGTCACATATTTAGTAACTATTTCAAATCATGAGTCATGATCTTCTTGTTTCATGTTTCAGTAGATTATGTATCTCAGGTGATTTAGGTTAGTCATGTTCATGGCATCTTTACTTGTGCATATGTTGTACTTGTTTTACTGTTATGGATTTTACTTTGCTCCTTTCCTGATTGGATCATTAACATATTAGACTAGGGTAAGAAGATGGGGATGGCACTAGATTGGATGACAACTTCTGGAAGCTTCTGGAAGAATCTAGAAGATTAAAATAGATTTTGATGTATAAGATGTTATGGATGTATTAGATATTTCCGATGTATATTGATGATGGTGATGAGGATTACCGGATTTGTCTCCAAAGATTTGGACATGGATGATGTACTAAAGATGGTAGTAGACTATGATCGGGTGAGCGTGTGTGCTAGGTTGTTTTTTGTTTATTAGTTTTCTGATTTATCCAATGATGTATATCATGATCATTTGATGATTTATGAGCTTTTAGATAGCTTACTACCTCTATTTACAACAGTGTAGGCTGGACGTGTCCGACTCGTATCCAGAAAACTGAAAGCGGGTCGTGACATATTTAAGTGGTGGCCCATGTAGGTCCATATAATGGTGCTTATGACTAGAGTACCATTGGGAGCAGCGATATAGGAATGCTCAATCACAGCTTAGGCCGATTGTATGATTATACATATATTTACTATTTGTGTTTCCAAAGGATTATCTTTTTCTATCTCTAAATTTTCTGGGGACTAGGCCAATTATTTTAAAGGTTTTGACTTCTCTTTTAGCAAACCTATCATCAATGACTAATATTCCAAAGCCCTCCCAAATATCTGTGTTGGTTTTGTTAAACCATTTCAATGTAACTTTCTTTGGACCAATTCAAATATTCTACTGCAGATCCCGTAGGCTAACTATTTAAGCCAATTTACCTATCCAATTCTCCAACTTCTCATTGGCCAGAAGGAATTATTTCCTTAAAATAATTTTGGTATAGGTCAATCTTCCTTAAGTAATTTTCTAGAGCCGGGAATATTTTTATTGGTTTCTTTCCCTCAACTTGAAACCGTACTATTTCTATTTTGTCTTAAACCCAACTCAATTAATTGGAGGCAAGTTTTGATCAATTCTAGAAGTCCATCAAATCTTTGATTAGGGAAAGGTCGTAGAACATATACCCCTCTTGACTTCAATCAATCCCTTGATCTTAAGAGCTAATATCTACGGAACAGATACTTACACTGATAAATCTCCTTGTTTCCTAAAGAACTGATACCTGCATCACTTCTATCATAATTAGGACTTACAAATCATTTGAATTTTCAGAAAAAGCTTCTTTAAAATTCATGTGGATAAAGTTGACAAAATATTCGACGACCTTCTATGGCATGGCAGATGCGCACTGCAGCCATTTATCTGGATTATGGAGACTGTGGGTTCACTGTAGCCAGCTGTGCACTAGCAAGGCATTAACTCTAAGTTGAAGAGATTTCAGGTATTTACAGGTTTTCAAATATATTTGAGACTATATTTTATCCCCTGATTTGTTCCGTCAATGTTATTTAATAATAGATAAAATTGGTAGGATATTCGGTAACCTATTATTATTTGAGTCACGGAACCAAGAGTTCATTGCAGCCAGATGTACACTGGCGGGACATAAATTCTCGGTAAAGTGATCTAATAAATATTATAGGAAACCCGATTGTACCAAATCAGCCCGGACTTGACCCAAACCCAACCTAAACCCATGTATAGATATTATGTGTGTGAAGACGTCCATGTAGATATATTTCACATATATATTCTTCGCACTTTATTTTAATGATCTAATAAATATTTTCTGAATAATTTATATATATATAAATATATATATATATATATATATATATATATATATATATTATAATTATTGTTGATATTAAATTGATATTTTATGGAATATTTTTAGAACAATGTTAGATTTTAGTGGACCAGTAAACATGGGAACGTACATATATTTTTATACATAAAGGCATATACAAATTAGTTGTACAAGTAAAAGATTAGTTATTGTATGTTATTTATAAATGTGGGAATATATATAAATAGAGTTTATTTATAAATTTTAGTAAATAAAATTTATGATTTTATATTACAACTCGTCGGTTTTTATGCATTTATAATTATTTCATATGTTACCTCACTTCGATAAATTTTATTATTATACGTCTTCTCAATGAACTCTTGTAGTTTATCTCTTTCTTACCTTTCCAATTATCGAGTCATTTTATTCCTATTCTTGTGATCATCATTTTAATACTAGAATTTGTATTTCATTCTCGTTCGTGCCTAAATTTTGTTTAGACGATTTTTCTTCCATCATTGATCATGCTTAGGTTTCGACTCTTGATCATACCTAGATTTTGATCATGACTATTTTGATTTTTAATCTTATCTAAACTTTTTTCCATATTTTATCATGCCTAGAATAGATCATGCCTAGACGATTTTGATTCTATTAGTCGTGACTAGATCGTGTCTAAATAATTTGAATTTTATTCTTAATCTTGCCAAATCGTATTATTGTTGTGCTTAGATGACTTAGATTCCAAATGATTTCTTTGATCCTATCTGGAGGATCATGGTTGGAATTTGATTATTCTTAGTCATGTCCAATCACGTCATTCTATAAATCGCGTCTAGGTGTTTTGATCGTGATCGTGCTAAGATTTTGTTCGTGACCATACCATTTTGAGTCTATCATGCCAAATCCTGTCTTTTTTGACTCTATTCAGGATCATACCTAAACTGACTCTGATTATTAGTCGTTATCATTTCAGATTTCTGTATTTGATTATTCGTTCCAACTCGTGCCATTTGAAATTTTAAGGACGAAATTTTTCTAATGTGGGTAGATATGTGACCCCATGTTTTCAAAATTTGGTTTTTCTTCCAAAATCTTAATTTCTTTAATTATTATTTTGAGAATTATTCATTTGTAATTATTAAGAAGCCTGTTATTTTTTTAATATTTTGGAAGTTTTTCTATTATTTTTAGAATTATTTATTTGGAAGTTATTTTATGTTTTTGCCAAAGGATGGCAAATTTCTAATTAGAATGACAAAGTTGTAAATATGAGGAAAGGGGCGTCTTCATTAGTAATTGTTAGGAGTCCGTGGTGGAATGCTTAACTACTTTTATTAGATGGAAACATTCTAGAATCCCTTAATTAATGAGGGATTAATACTAATTAACCCTAAGGAATATTCTTTGAAATCTAGCATATTTTATGGAATATTCTTTGAAATATTCTAGGAATATTCCCTCCTAACCCATGTGCCTAAGATTTTACGATAGAAAAGTTGTAAAACTAAATTGTTTAGGATTGATTATTACTTGAGTCATTAGGAGACACCGTAGTGACCTAGTGTATCCTTTGAATTATTCCTAGTTACGCTAGCGCGGTTCTTTGTTAGTGAGCCTATTTTAATTTCGAGGATAAAATTATTTTCAGGTGGGTAGATTGTAAGAACCCTGATTTTTGAAAATTATTTTTATTTAGTTTATATGATTTTTTATCTATTAGATTATATTTTTTCTTTAATTTTGACTATAGATGTAATTTTTCATAGCTTTAATTTTTGGAGCACAAGAAATGCCAATCTTTCGAAATGTCTTTCATGAGTTTTGAAGTAGAGAAGACCATCTTCAATTTGATATATCATGTCCTCCACTAACATTCTTTTGACTTCGCACAACTTCGGGTCAACTTAGGCCATTTGACCGTTTACCATAATTCTAGACCTTACTTCCAACTTGAATTCGGGACTCGACATATATCAAAATTGTAGTGCTCCGTCCCTACATCGTGCCCCTTTCTCCGTCTATGGGGTGCGCGAGAAAGGAACACTGTCGCCATCGATTCGGTCAGAACCGATAGGTTGGGATCGATCGAATCGGTCGAACGAAAACGGTTGAATTAAGATCCATTCCCCGTTATGGAATGGCTTCTTCGAAATCAAGTCCCATATTCAGCGAGTTGTGCCTCAAGGATATACTCTGCGGCTAAGTCGGAAGAGACCTACCGTTGCTCTATTTTTCATATCGTACTTGTGTTGGTTTTGAATTTGGTTTTCTGAATGCATTTTCGTAAATGTTTTCGATGATTTTCATGGCTTGCATTTCGAATTCGCATTTTATATCGAACTCCTTGAATAATACAATATTTTAATCGGTTGCCTGTGCGATTTCAGGTAATCACGTAGGCGACGTCTAGCGCAACCAAGCAAGTCTCTCATCTCAAGCAACTCAAGGTAAGTGGCTGACCTTTCTCTTCTTGACCTTCCCTTTCTTAGTTCAATCGATAACCTTTTTGCGAATAAAATAATAGATGCAAAGCCACGGACACAGTGTAAATTTGTAGAACTATGTTAACAAAAGATTGACTCAAATAAGGTGTTGCCATGACAAGGCAGGACACGATGTAATGGTCAAGTTCTCAAAAGAAATGTAGACTATGCCTTAATAACTAAATTATTCTAAGCACGGTCATGGACAACTTGTCGACAAGGTAAATATTTCCTCGAGCGGCAACCCGGGGCCACGGGACCATTTCGGCCTAGGAGGAAACAGGGTATAGCTGTGCTGGATGATAGCACGGGTTAGGCGGGAACTTGCAATGGGGCTCGCTGCTTGTGTTGAAAGGGCCCCGACTAACAAAACAATAAGTCCAGGATGGCTTGTGATGTCAGTGACCAATCACACATAAATTGCACAAGCTATGCTAGCGATAACAATTGGCAGGAAAGAACATGGTAAGTCTCACATTGTACGGCACGCTCTGCCGTGGGTAAGTTCTAGTGTAGTTTACATTATGCTTGTCATATGCTTGTCTGAAATTCATTAGGATGGTTAGAAAGATTCACCAACTAAGTCATATAAACTCGTTAACCAAATGAGAGCATGGAACTTAATTTGCCACGCACTAGTACAAAGTGTAATGTACTGATCCTCGCTCTCCATACAGGTACCCCGAACCAAGAAGGGCGTGCCACTTAAGCTCAAGGCGACGCAAGTATATTGAAGCCTCGTCCGTGTGTTAAAGGCTTGTTTTTTAATCCTTTTGAAAACTCCACATTCATTCCAAAAGAAATGGCGTCTCGACTCCCTTCTATTCCAGGTCCTTGGGAAAGTTTTGTTTGTAAAGGGGCATGTAATGTATGGAAAGACTATCTCATCAGTGTTTATTTTGTAATCGAGTCATGTTGTAGCCCGTGCGGCAATGATTGTAATGGAGTCTTGTAAATAAAGTTTTATTATCAACGAAAATAAAAGTTTCTCTCATTTCAATGTGTTGAATTTCTCTGCGTAATCTATTTGATATTGTGTTTCGGATAACCTTATGACTATGCCTAGTGCGATCGCAACTTAGGTTCATACGGCATCACGCCTAGGGGACGCCTATCGATTCTTCGAAATCGGAACGTGACAAAAATCATTTGACCCAATATATAGTTTTGACCCATTTTTGGGCCTACAATGCACATGTCAAGGGTGTTCCCTTCAATCGAGTCCCCATGTGCTATTTATTTGCGAATAGCACATGAGACTCATTGGTTGACTTTTCGAGTTCGATTTGACTATAAAATATATTTGGACCCTAACCAAGCCAACCCCACTGGGTAGAGCCATGTTAGGTTGCCATGACTTCGTAGGATCATTTTGAATTTATTTTGGCCTAATAGGTTTAAATATAATTTTGTATATATATGGTTATATTTATAAATAGTCGAATACTTTATATATATAGCCTTAGTCATGGTTGAGTTTTGAGGTGCATGGCGACTAGGAATTATGGCACGGAGAGTGTAGTTGTGTGTTTTGACTAGAGTTGTAGTCATGCTAGGGAAGGCCTAGCCATAGCAATGTCTCAACTAGGAAAACCAGTCAAAGTTGTGACTTGACCCAAATAAATGGTTTAACTAGTTATTTATTGAGAATCTTGACTTTATAGGAAATCCGGTTATTCCAAATCAGCCCGGACTTGACCCAAACCCAACCTAAACCCGTGTATAGATGTTATTTGTGCGAAGACATCCATGCAGATTTATTTATCACACTTTATTTTAATGATCTAATAAATATTTTCTAAATAATTGTTACATATATATATATTATATATATATATATATATATATATATATATATATATATATATATATATATATATATATATATAAGTATTGTTGATATTAAATTGATATTTTATGGGACATTTTTATAACATTGTTAGATTTTAGTGGACCAGTAAACATAGGAATGTACATATTTTTTATACATAAAGGCATATATAAATTAGGTGTACAAATAAAAGATTAGGTATTTTATGCTATTTATAAATGCAAATATATATAAATAGAGTCTGCTTATAAATTTATGATTTTATACTACAACTAGTTGGTTTTTATACATTTATAATTATTTCATGTGTTACCACATGTGTATATATGTATAGATATACATGTATGTGTGTGTGTGCGTGTCTCTGTGTGTGTGTGTGTATATATATATATATATATATATATATATATATATATATATATATATATGTTAGAAAAAAAAATATATATATATATATGTTAGAAAAAAAATACTTGTTATACGCACAGTCTATCCATCTTCCACCCCGAGCCCAAACAGCAGCACCTATGTTGCTATCGTTCTTCCATCTTTTCAATCCAAATACCCCGTCGAATCCACATGAAATTCCATCAAATCTTGTGCTAATCTAATCCATATCAAATTCTCATCAATCTAAACTTCATCCTAATCAAAACAGGATTCAAATATGATGGAATGTCAAAATCAAATTTTTGTATAAAACCTATCGTTTGAAAACTTTCTCCTCCCCAAAATCCGTTAAAACCACTAGTGCACTCATGTTTTCAGTCCCAAGTCTCCTTCGACCGTGCATGTGACACCTCTGACCTACTGCACCACCGTACGGCCACCGTACGCTGCTGTACTGCCGCCTACAAACGCTGAACATGGACCCTGTTCTGTCCAAACTCGACAGCGAGGTACTAGATTTCTCGATCAATTTTCTTTCTGGATACTCAATCGATTCCCAAACTATTTAATTCTTTTAGAAGCCAACTTAACCCTCTTCGAGTCCTTTCAATTAGATTATTTTAGTTTGTACTAGGTCGTTGGTGAATCGAGTTTCAAAACTTGGGAAAATTTTTGAATTCTGAGTCAAAAGCAGAGTAAAACTTGTCCCAAACACCAAACTTTGGGGACTAATTTTTTCCAAATATGTCAACCAAATACTGATATTATTTCTTTACGGTAATGCCAATATAATGGAGATTTAAACCCTTATTTACCTTTAATTATACTATATTGTTTCACATATTAAATCAGCTTTAAAATCAAGAAAAAAATATCAAAAATAGTTTTCAAAACTTTAGAAAATCCTGATATGGCATTCGCTCTGAATAATCGGGCGACATGGTCGCAACCAAAGAGCATCGAAAGACACATATGGATGTTGCGGACATGTGGACTTTGACGGAACTCGAATTGGTTGCGTGTCGCGAAGAATTCAAGGCGTATCGGTCGAGGTACACCGTATTGGCCCCTTTGTTAAAACTCCAATTACATCGTACACATTTATCATATCATGATAAAAGTTGTGCCACTGGACTCGTATCATTTTTCTGATCTTGTGATCCAAATTTGGTTCGATTCTGACCCAGTTGACCGGAACGTTATTTTGGTGGGCCCACGATCCGACTAAACGGGTAATTTTATGCACACGCTCATCAAAATCTAAATCTGGACATAGAATTGAGTTTGTATCGAAAAACTGGACTTGTAGGTATATAATTTATCGACTTTAGAGATCATTGGTTCTGGCATATTTTTTGGTACAAAACGGGTCCAACGACGGACACTATTTTTGGCCCAAAATTATTGTTTTGCCCCTGTGTCCAGAATTGGACTTATGGATAGTCAAACTTAGAAAAATAATTATGCCAAACATGCTGGTGATGTCTGTTTCATCATCCGGAGACATTTACAGGAGTTTAAGTTTTTTGGCTCATTGATTGATTAGATATTGTTGGTCTACGCGCTACCACCAGGCAAGTACACCTTGCCAAACTTTACAGTATTTACATAAATTTCTTATACTGATGTTACTTTTCTATATGCATGGTCATATACTTCATCTGATTCATGTTATTGCTACTTTCTAGTCATCACTGATATTTTTTTGTTATACGTGCACATGTTTTATTTCGTTTATTCTAGTTATTACTGTTTTTTTCGTATAGATCCTGATACTATTGTGTTGCCATGTAACATGTTTACTTGATATGTCTTGACCTGTATTTGACTTGGGCATGACTAGATGTGATAGACTTGACTTCCTAGTACCTTTGGAGAGAGTGCTTTATTAGCCGTGGCTTTACCTCTATTGTTAGTGCCTCACCAGGCTACGGTAGAGAACCTGTTATAGTGCTGTTAGTGCCTCACTGGGCTATTTATTATCACATGTGCCTATAGCCATGATTAGTATTATATTTTCATGACATATCACCATCTATAGGGTTCTTCTATGTGTTATTCTTTCTTGTACTTATTATTCCTGTCTTTCCATGCATGTTATTGCTGTCAAAGTAGGCTTGTATATTATGTATGTATCTTGCTAGTCTCCTAAGGATCTGGTGATCTTTCTAGGTGTTAGATGAAGTTATCAAGGTATAATACAGTGATGGATGATGGTTGCTACATCAAGACTTCAGGTATATTTAGTTGTTGTTATTATCATTCTCTTCCTTATTTATATTTTATCAAATATTTGATTCTCGATGTTATTATAGCATAGTCTTTTACAAGCTTCTATTTTCTTCTAGCTTGTTCATGATAAATGTATTATTGAGAATCCATTCTAATATATTTATCTATTCTATAAACATCGTATTATGGTCTGATCAACCTTATTGCACTTGATTTGTCATTTTTATCATTATTTAGTGGATTGAGTTATAGTTGATTTAGAATATCAAGAAAGCTTATACGTACTCGAGATGGGCTGGAGTCTTCTCGATATGTAGATGGCATGTATACGATCTTCTAGTCCTACGTATTTTAAGACTGGGACGTTACATGTTTTTTGTGTGGCCCGTGTAGGTCGAGTTAGCCATTTCGGTTATGTTACAGTACCGAGCGGGCCTGCGAATATGATTAAACCCTTAGGAATCAATCTATAACTGCCTTGACAATCCTTTTAGAAAGTTCTTTACCGTCCTTGAACATCATATTTGCTCTCGACTGTTCTTTCTTTGCTTTCTCGTACCATTGCTTCTCGTCTCTTTTTATTTTGGGAGTGATGAATGATCGTGCTATATAGGATTTATCAGAAATGCTCAAGTTATAGTGTAAATTAGTTTGCTTATTGATTTTGGTTGCTTGACAGATAGGGGAATTAGAGATACCATATGCCATAGATATTTAGTGGTATGGAATTTTTGCAACTAGGGTGCAAGGGTTATAAAATTTTAGGGCATCATGTGTTTGATGGGGTAGTGTGACCAAAGGTAGGTAGACGTACTCAGTATAGAAGTAAATATATAATCATATTAGGTTACGCTCTTATGGTAGTCACTTGATCAAAAATAGAGTGATAGTTTTAATGTAGAAATTGACCCTCTACAAGAAGAAACCTAAACATAGCCTAATACAACCCATTTACTATTATGAACTATCAGTTGTAAAGTTAGGATTAGACAGATTGGTAGGTCTCACTTAGCTTGGTCAAGTGAAAAGAGACTTATATAGTGGTCATAATAATATGGTTAGGAGGACAAGCCTTCAACATAATCATCGCAAGACCGCTAGTACCAAGAAGAGCGACTAGAGATAACCATCTAAAGTTTTACGATAGAAATGTTGCAAAACCAAATTGTTTAGGATGATTATTACTTGAGTCATTAGGAGACACCGTAGTGACCTAGCGTATCCCTTGAACTATTCCTAGTTACGGTAGCGCGGTTCTTCGTTAGTGAGCCTTATTTGAATTTCGAAGACGAAATTCTTTTCAGGTGGGTAGATTGTAAGCACCCTAATTTTTGAAAATTATTTTTTATTTAGTTTATATGATCTTTTATTTATTAGATTATATTTTATCTTTAATTTTGACTATAGATGTACTTTTTCCCTAGCTTTAATTTTTGGAGCACAAGAAATGCCAATTTTTTGAAACGTCTTTTATGAGTCTTGAAGTATAAAAACCCACCGTCAATTTGATATATCACGTCCCATCCAAACTTGTCCTCTAACATTCTTTGACTTAGCACAACTTTGGGTCAATTTAGGCCATTTGACCGTTTACCATAATTCCAGACCTAACTTCCAACTTGAGTTCGGGACTCCACATAGATCAAAACCATTTGACCCAATATATAATTTTGACCCATTTTTGGGCCTATGATGCACATGCCAAGGGTGTCCCCTTTAGTCGATTCCCTATGTGCTATTTATTTGCGAATGGCATAGGAGACACATTGATTGACTTTTCGAGTTCAATTTGATTAGAAAATATATTTGGACCCTAACCTAGCCAACCCTACTGGGTAGAGCCGTGTTAGGTTGCCATGACTTCGTAGAATCATTTTGAATTTATTTTGGGCATATAGGTTTAAATATAATTTTATATATATATAATTATATTTATAAATAGTCTAATACTTTATATAGATGGGCTTAGTCATGGTTGAGTTTTGAGGTGAATGACAACTAGGGATTACGGCACAGAAAGTGTAGTTGTATGCTTTGACTAGAGTTTTAGCCATGCTAGGGAAGGCCTAGCCATAGCAGTGTCTCAACTAGGAAAAAGAAGTCAAAGTTGTGACTTGATCCCTATAAATGGTTTACGAGTTATCTACTAAGAATCTTGACTTTATAGGAAACCCGATTGTACCAAATCAGCCCGGACTTGACCCGAACCCAACCTAAACCCATGTATAAATATTATGTGTATGAAGACGTCCATGTAGATATATTTCACATATATATTCTTCGCACTTTATTTTAATGATCTAATAATATTTTCTGAATAATATATATATATATATATATATATATATATATATATATATATATATATATATATATATATTTTTATATATATATATATATATATATATATATATATATATATATATAGTATAATTATTGTTGATATTAAATTGATATTTTATGGAATATTTTTAGAACAATGTTAGATTTTAGTGGACCAGTAAACATGGGAACGTACATATATTTTTATACATAAAGGCATATACAAATTAGTTGTACAAGTAAAAGATTAGTTATTGTATGTTATTTATAAATGTGGGAATATATATAAATAGAGTTTATTTATAAATTTTAGTAAATAAAATTTATGATTTTATATTACAACTCGTCGGTTTTTATGTATTTATAATTATTTCATATGTTACCTCATGTGTGTATATTTTATTTTTTATTTTTTTTATTTTTTAAAAGAACCGAATGTTTATTGATGTATCAGGCATAAAATACCGAAGCCTATACAAGTAAGCGCGCCAAGCGCGAAGAGAAACAAAAGCAATAAGCAAACCGAGCGCCCTACGGTGCTGCAGACGGGCTAAAGCAAAGCCTGCCAAACCGGTCCGACGAGTGGGAGCAGCGGTTCTTGAGTTTAAGAATCTGGCGACGTGTTTCATGGATCAGTTGGGCCGCGTTGTATTGGCGGTCTTCATACCTGAATTTGTTTCGGTTCATCTAGAGTGCCCAAATACTAGCGACTGCAGTGATCTGATGACAATGGGAGTCTCCCCAGTTGGCCCGGAGATCGTTGAAGCCCCCGGGCCAATGCCTCTTCCTACATCGACGGGCAAGGTCACGCCACAGCTGATCGGCTAGATCTCCAGAGATCAGGATGTGTTCTATTGTTTCTGGTTTGTGGGAGGTGCAGCATTGACATCTGGATGCTAGGCTGAAGCCTATGGTAGTTAGGGAGTCGTCGGTCAGAAGCTTCATGTACTGAGCTCTCCAGATCAGGAAAGACAACTTGATGGGTATACATGTTTGCCAGAAGGGGGCGATCAAAGTGGACGGCATTCCTCCGGTCCTGACCTCGCACCTGGTGGATGCCATCGTGAACGCTCCTCCAACGGTGGAGGTCCAAAACATGGTGTCTGGGAGATCATTGATTTACGAGTCCGCGACGGCGATCACTATGGCCGCCTCCGTTCCGATCCAATCTCTGATCCGATCCCACCGCCATCCCGAAGCGCTGCTCCAAAGATCCTGAATCGTGCAGTTCGGTGGGGCATTTGGGGTGAGATGGAACACCGTATCACCAATCCACCTTTCGTGGCACGGTGATGAGGCGCCGTTGCCAAGCCGCAAATAGATAAGGGGTTCAGCTAGCTGACGACCATGAAGAATGCGATGCCAGGAAGCTGAGGAACGGTTGTTGGCCACCGCCGATGCTGGGTGAGCGTGAGGGAAGTATCTAGCTTTCATAAAATGCATCCAAATGGAGTTATAGGATCTAATCTTTCACCATAATTTCATAGAGCAGGCATCCACAATGTGCGCTAATTTGAAGAATCCGAGGCCCCCTTCTTTCGTTGGTTTGGCCATCGTGTCCTAGCTGGCCCAGTGGTGCTTTTCCTTACCATCTTGATGCCCCCAGAAGAAGTTGGCGAATAGAGTCTCCAGGGAGGATAGCACCTTCAAAGGCGGGGAGCAGACGGCCAGGGTATAGATAGGGATGGAAGACAGAACGTGCTTGATGAGAATCATCTTGCCGACTGGGGAGAGGGTAGCGTTGTTCCAGCCCTCGATCTTCTTCCTAGTCTTGCTAACGAGCCCACTGAAGATGGCTGAATTAGATCTACCGTACACCAATGGGCATCCCAGGTATGTGAATGGTGGGTATGCGGTTGTGAAGGAGGTGAGATTGGTGAGGGTGGCCGAGTGGCTCCTGTCTGCTTTGTGGTGGGTGTATATGACGCTTTTGTCTTGATTGATCTTTTGACCGGAACATCTGGTGTATTTTTTAAGGATATTACAGACCACCTCCACAGATCCTATATCGTCGAAGGAGAAGATGAGGATGTCGTCAGCGTAGGCTAGGTGGGTTATTAGGGGACATCCGGCAGTAATATGAAAGTGGTGGAATCTGGGGATTTTGGCCATGCCGTTGAGATTTCTACTAAGAGCTTCGACAACAATGATGAATATGGTGGAGGAAAGAGGGTCTCATTGGCGTACCCCTCGGCTGGATTTGAAAAAACCTTTTGCTTGACCGTTGATGACAGTGGAGAACCATGAGTTGCTAATGGATCTGTATATGATGTCTATCCATGTTTCGGAGAACCCGAATGCCCTGAGGATCTAAATCAAGAATTGTCAGACGAGACGGTCGTAGGCCTTCTCCATATCAAGCTTGATGGCAATATTACCCCCTCTGGACGGGAATTTCATGCATATTATCATCTCTTGGACTAGGAGGATGTTATCGGTGATGTTTCGCCCGGTGACGAATCTGCTCTGTTCCTCAGAGATGATCTTGGGGAGGATATGGGCTATACGGGTGGCGATGATCATGGAGATAATTTTGTTGGTGAAGGTGCATAGACTGATTGGTCTGAAATCGTTGAAGGTCTCCGGGTTGTCTCTTTTAGGGATTAAGATGAGGATAGCGCGGGATAAGGATTTGGGATAGTGCGCTCCTTGGAAAAAGGCGATAGCTGCCTCGATCACATCGGTGTGGATGATGTTCCAACAGGACCTGAAGAAAACCCCTGAGAATCCGTTTGGACTAGGAGCGCTCTGTTCTTCAAGGTCCCAGACCGCGGACTTCACTTCTTCCGCGGAAGGGGGTTTAACAGAAGATCATTATCCTGCTCTTCTATTAATTGGAGGGACCTTCGCCATGAAGCTCTTGTCTTTGGCTACGACGTCTTTAGTAAAAAATTTGGAGTAGAAGTTGGCAGCAGTTGCCTGGATGGACCGTTGGTCTTTGAGTATGGTGTCGTTATCATCAGAGATTTGATGAAGAGAAAGTTAATGCCTGCGTCCCCTAATGCAGGCGTGGAAGAAAGCGGAGTTTCTGTCGCCCTCGATATCCCAAGTCAATCTAGACTTTTGCTTCCAGAATTCTGTCTCCACTTTGATGCAGAATTTAAGGACGGCCTTGTTGAGGTTAAGAGTGGCTCGGTTCTCTGAAGATCCATCTGTGGCAAATCTAATCTCAGCACGAGTGACGTCGTCCTCCGCGTTCTTGATTTTTGGAAGATGTTGTCGAACGCGAGTTTACTCTAGGAAGTGAGGGCATGCCTGGTGGCCTTAAGTTTCACATCCATTCTGATAAGAGGGTCCGGGTTGTTAGGAGAGTTCCAGGCAGATGCCACGATGTTATGGAATTGAGAGTGATGTCTCCAGAGGTCCAGGAATCTGAAAAAAATTTAATCGGGTTGGTGATGGTGCTGACCTCAATAAGGAGGGGGGAGTGGTCAGATTCAGTGGAGTTGAGGTGGGATAGTTTAGAGATGAGATTCATATCGATCCACCGGTTGTCTACAAGGGCGCGATCCAGGCGAGAATATTGGCGACGAGCTTCTTCTTGCTTGTTGCACAAGGTAAAAGAGTTGCTGGAGAATGGGAGGTGCTGTAAGTTGGCCTAAAAATGAATGAGTTGAAGTCGTTCATCGTTGGTTGGTGGAAATTGCGGCCCTCCGACTTTTCCTCGCTGCTAGAGATAGTGTTGAAATCCCCTATGCAAAGCCACGGGAAGGCGTTGAAGGAGCTGTATGTATCCTTTAGGGTGGTCCAGAGCTACTTGCGCTCGATGTAGTCACAGCTGCCGTGCACGGCAGAGATGAGGGATCTGGAGGAGAGGGCTGGGTGTTCTACCCAGCACGATAGCACCTGATCGGAGTCGAGGACGGTGCCAAACATGCATTTGTCGGAGAAGAGGATCCAGATGTCGTGGCACCCAGCAATGGCGTTCGGGAAACCGAGCTGTATTTGGATGGCTTTGAGTTTTTTCTGGGGAATTTTTGGTTCGATGATAACGATAATGTCGATCCGATAGATTTTGATGAGGGAGGTCAATCTCCTCTTGGTTGGTTTGTTGGCCAACCTCTGACATTTCAAGTTAGGATGTTAAGCGTTCGCATGATTGCGATTGGGTGTGGGGTTGACCGAGTGGTCATGACCGAAGGCTCTTTGGCTCGATTTTTTTTTCTTATTTTGATGAGTAGTGGGGGCCTTTTGTAGCACTGTAGGGGTGGCTGCCGTCGAGTCTCCGATTTCTGAGGCGATCTCCGAGGTGTTGGTGAGTTCTGTCTCGATCTTGGCCAGAGCGCTGAAAGGTTTGTTGGGGTTAAGGAAGCCGGCGTCCTGAGCTTGTCGTATCCTGGCTTCATACTCAAGGCCTGACGACTGCACATCCTCGGCCGGGAGGGGCGAGGGGATGATCTTCAGTGGCCGGAAGGGACATCTGCTCCTGCCTATAGACCCCGGCATAGCCCGAGGCTCCAGCGGAGATATCGTCGTCGTGCTCTCCCCCTTCTTGATTCTTATTCTGGTCTGCGGAAGGGCCGACTGCGTGCTCTCCACCTGCAACGGTCTTAGGCTTGTTAGGTAGGGAGTTTGAGTGTTCTTCGGCCTCAGGAGGGGGGCTTAGGAGCTCGAATCTGTTGAGGAGGGTGATGCCTGTAGGCTTTGCAGGGGCCATGATGCTGTTCGCCGAAGGGGACATGTGGGGACTGGAGGAGCCGTCCACTACACCAAAACAGAGATTGCCAAAAGTTATTACCGTGACAAATAATTTTTGTCACGTTATTTACCGTGACTAATCAGGTGTGACAAATTGTTGTCACTTTTTGTCACGGTAATAACCGTGGCAAAAACCATTTTTTGTAACAGTTTTTGTCACGGTAGTAACTGTGATGAAATTAAATTTCAGTAAAATAATAACTGTTACAAATTCTAATTTTATAACATTTTATATCATGACAAATTTTTTTTGACACTAATTACTGTTACAATACCAATTTTTTTAAGAGTTTAAAACTTGGTTGTAATTGTTATCACGGATTTAACCGTTATAAATTATCGATTTTACCAATTTGTAACACATATTTTTTAGTTTTGTCACAAAAATAACTGTTACAAATCATAATATTTTACAAAAAAATATAAAATGTTGATACTTGCAAATCATAAACTCTCGATATATACATAAAAGGAAAAAAATTACACTCAAACTCATTTTATTACTCAACCAAACGCAATAGTGTTACAAAAATCTTCTCTGTAAAGTGTGATAAAATCATCCAACATTATTTGTTCAAACAATGATTCTTATTAAAAAATCAGTAGAATCACCAAAAATGTTCAATACATCAAACTATTAAAGACATCATTTGTAGTGGAGCCAGAAGGACCAACACTAGAAAATCTCTTCAACATGCATGAGACTATCCAGCTATTCCATAAACGTGCCATGTCATCTTTTTTCTCTCTGTAAGCTGCAGAAAGTTCACTAGTACTACCATAAAGATGGACCTCTTGAAAGAAATTCTTCACAACCCGAACATTCCAAACTTGTGTCTACAGAAGACAAGAGAAGATAATTACAGGTAACAGAAAAGAAGAAGAGCTTAACAACCTAATACCACTGCTTACATAAACCTTGTCTGATAGTATTTAATGATGCAAGCTGAGTATACTAACAATCATTTTCCTTGCAAAACTAGTAGGTAGGAAACCTCATTATCGCCAAACCAATGGGACAAAATTATAACACAAGAACATGTACAAACAAATTGATTGTTTTAGCAACGAACGGTTAACTTGGTGTCAATATCAAGCCTCGATGGATCAAGATATAATATACTTAAAATTGATCAGACGGAACAAGAAATTCAGCCCATATCCTATTTTGTTTTTAATAGAAGTAAATATCTACATTAATATTTTGATAAACGAACTGGCTATATGATGAAACAGAGAAGTTAGGGACAAACTTTATGCAAGTATGAAGTAGTCAACTTAGAATGTGTAAGAGACGAGCAGTAGATGATAATTATGTGAAGTTAACACCATAAACATAGAGCATCCCTTACCATTGATTTGTGTATAGAAAAGAGATCGGCAGTCCTTGTACCTCTCGTGTCCTGAAATATTCCACAGCTCGACAGAAAAGTCCCTTTCTGCATCACCTTTTATGCTACTAGAAGAGCTTCCAGCATTTCCATAAGTAATATGCTGAGAGGAAAAAAAACTTCAGTCATGAGGGAAATTTCGAACTAAAGATAGACCCTTTGCAAGAAGATGAGTAACCTTACTTTGCCACCCACTGCACATCCAATTGTTTGACTAGGGCAAGTAATGGCTGAACCCTTCAGAATTAAGTGAACAAGTGATGATTTCCCCACACCTTCAAACAAATTGAATATGAGGATTTAGATATACATGTCTTTCTGTTTCTCTAACTCTGTGTAAGCTTATCTGGCTACAATTTCTGTATAAAAGCTAAAAGGTGCAAAAAACTACTTTTACTTGAGAGTAGCTCTTCTAACTTCTATAGGGTATGGCAACTAAAGCAGTCGAGAAAATGCATAAGATAATTGCATAGCATGTAATTACCTCCTAGAAGGTAGAACCGTTTACTTGAACAACATAGCCTGAACTCCCAGGTCAGCATACTCAAATTCCAACAAGGTAGTTTGTTCCACCTTGTCCAATGGCCTTTGTCTATTCGGTTTGCTAACCAAGGAAAGGGGGTATGAATCAAGATATCTTTGGGTTCTTAAGATACGCGTGGCGCCTCACCCCTTAACACTATAAGACACAATAAATCTAGTTTATATATTAAACACAGGTGAAGGGACATATGTAAGATAGAGTAACATACATAACATTAATAAAGAAAGTTATTTCCTCTCTTGGAAAGATATAGGAAAACTGACCTCTGTGTGCGTTAAGAAAATTCCCACAAGGCAGATTTCAAGTTTCCAATTTCATTGTTTAAAATTTAGAACATTTCATTCATGCAGAAACTTGAGCATGAAAATATTTAAGAGAACCCACAAAAGTCTCTACTAGATCATATCTGGCAGTCATTAGCAACTCTGAAATAACATAAACTTGATAGAGAAATGATACATGCCATGTGCTTCAAATTAGAAGTCACATATGAGACATTTATAACAATATTCAATAATAGCAGCACAACTTGGTATCAGAGGTAATAATTTTAATGCTATCATACAATTATGGAAAATGAAGAATAACAGTACTGTCAGAACATAACCAATGGGTGTACTTTATTAGTACACTTGATATGATATGCCAAAATCGAACATCCAAGCATCACAACAGAAACATAATATGAATTTAGTTGTTAACGCACACCGATGACTGAGCTATTGGTCCTGGTTCCGCACCTATAGCCGAAAAGATTGGTTCAAATTCAATTAATTTATGGGCCGACTTACTTTCGTGCTTCCATTTTAGAGGAGTTTATTGCCTACACCTACCTACTACTCTTTAACGAACACAGTAGGTAATGGCCATCCAGTCAAAGAGAGAGAGAGATGCATAATCAGTAAAAAGGACAAAGGAATAATTAATGTATACAGGAACTTGCTATCAGATTCCAAAATGTTTGTCCATGATCATATTTTGAGAATTAGACAAGTGTACTGCGGAATACAATGCCCGACATTTTCACAGCATAATTTTGTGTCACTCTTATCCTTTTTTATGAAGAAGACTTGCAAAGAAAAAATAGAGACATTTTCACAGCATAATTTTTGTGTCATTTTCACAGCATAATTTTGTGTCACTCTTATCCTTTTTTTGAGAATTAGGCAAGTGTACTCAGATTCCAAAAAAATTAGAGACATTTACCTTAGCATCCTAGCACTGGAAGCTTTGAAGACACCACAATGGAAGTCAACACCCATTGGGACACCATTCCTTTTTGGACTACAAGCATCAGGTTGAGAAATCTTCAAGTCGAGATCAAGATTGTGACCAAATGCTACAACAGGTTTGCACAAAAAAAATTTAGTTTGCAGTTGAAACTGAAAGATACTTGATGTAAAACTTAAGGAACAAAACAAATCGCCACAAAACTCTGATGTATCATAGTCACCAGCTTTAGAATCTCGCCTTCATAAGTACTAGGTTCAAAATTTGTGACAGCTTCACAATCTCGCCTTCATAAGTACTAGGTTCAAAATTGAAATATCGACACTATCAAACCCCTACAAAAGTTCACCAAAAGCATAATCATAACAATTATCAAAATTAAACAGGCAAATATAATTTAGACAATAAAAATCTCACCCAAATAACTTGTTTCCCACAATCGGAGTTCAGACTAATCCTGGGAACTACTCAGAGTTCAAACAAATATTTACAGTCAACTTCAAGTTAGCATGCCTTGAACAAAAGACGTGTGAAAATATTGATAACACTATCCTATTATCAAGTACTTGAGAAATTTAAAAAAATGATATAAAACATTTAGAGGCTTTATCACTATATACTTCGACTAGAAACAAAGGAGGCATGTATCTTTACCACATAATGAGCTTAAAGACTCCAGTGCATTGCATATACAACAAAATGGAAGAAAATATGATAAAAGTATAAAAAAATTAACCAAATCAAATAATAGATATATAAAAGAAGGAACAGTAAAATTATTAACGTTGGAGGCTTGTATCTTTACCTAGCAATGAAGAAGGCTTGTATCTTTAATCCGTAATATCTTTGCGGTAAATCTTCCACCCACTCGAAGAAAATTCATTAAAGACATGGTTGTCAAGGAACTTTACCCTGAACTCAATTGTAGTTAGGTAGCATAATGATGATAGCAGTTAAAATACTTCATATATTTATATTGCAGGAATAACCTTTACTTTCAAAAGTTCTAGCCAGCATTTCTTTTATTAGCAAGAAAAGTAGTAATTGAAATTGCTCACCTAAAGTCAGATGCCTGAATAATTTAAATTGCAAGAGAAGTTGTATCTAGAGAATAATCATTACAGTTAACAATGAAAAATGGAGTTACAAACTAGTAAATGCCTGAAAAATAAAGTGAATCCAGCATTATCTGGGAGTGTAATAAACATTGAGCAACTATTTATATGTACGAAAATAAGTAGATAAGTTTACTCTTTCCCATAGAAATAAGCAAACTCCATTTATATGTTTCCCCGTGACCAAAAACTAGTGATCGACCTCTCCCATCTCGAGGAACATCTTAACCACTACCCAAAGTTGAGCATGTTTAATAAATTAAAACACAATAAACCTACTATCACATATTCAAAGATGGTGCAATATCCTAAATTTCTCTGAGAGTGGAATGCCCAAGCATCAATATAGGTCCATCCCATCTTTAAAAAAATTTGTATATCAACAGTATAACCATATGGTGAAGTGAAAATGAAAGACAACAAAACATCTTCTTGTCCAAAGATAGGATTCTTTAGGGATTAATATATATACATTTAACCTTTTAGTACGTACTTTTATATATTCTTTCAACATTATTAATATCTGTATAGATTTAGGATTGACGTGTTACCCAAGTAGACATATACTTAAGACTAGTCCAAGCACAAAAATATGCTTATATATTGAGATTCAGATTCTGGTAGTTAGCACATCTGAAAATCTGAAACCAACACAAATGAAGTTACTTGCTTACATTGGGAGGGGAAAAGAAATGACTGGTACTCTTCCACAGATCAGGCTGCAAACCTGCAGAGCTCTGCTTCTAACTTTTAAGTTCTCATTCTTTACTTACCATGTTATTGTAGCAGTCCAAAAATTTGCAGTAGTTGAAAATGACAATATAATCATTAAGAATCCTAAATAGATAGAAAAGATATGAAACAAATTTTGATAACTCACATTCTAAGAAGTTATTGCTAGAATGAAACGTGCATTAAACCAAAGAGACAACCCGATAAGGGCTCGAATAGAAATCTAATACCAATAGCTATTCACAAATATCCCTCGGGACTTGAGAATCGCCTTTCCTATAGTTGATGCATCTGTAGCTGAATCATTATTTAGCTGTCAACACGATAAAACACTAATCATGTCAAGTAGCAAATTGGCTTCCATCTACCAATTGCAATCTAACTTGTGCAAAGTTTATAGGAATAGAAAGTCTATAAAATAAAATATGCACATAGTATAGATCAATTTATAGTGTTTCATCTTGGATCAAGGAATTCATTGACTGCTATAGCAGTCTGACCATATTGCATTGAAGAAGCCCAATATTCCCATAGCCACCATGGATGAATTTCATTTGTCTAGATAATGAATCAAACATATGAAAATATAGATGTAACACAATAGTAAGAATTACGTCAACACCAATATATAAATGTGTAAAGCCATGTTGTGACGTATTAATGGAAAACCTTTATACACTATATATCTGATTAGCACAAAAGTGAGCAGCAAGGCAGAGTTTCCAACATTATTAGCTATGACTAATGTTCTTCCAACCACAAAAATCAACCGAAACATGGAGAGGGCGACTTGATGAATGACAAGTAATACCAATAGTTGGCCAAAGAACCCACGAGTCATGGGAAAATATCAATACGAAAACAATTTAAAGAATAATAGGAGAAGTTATCACTCTACTAATTCTTTTCTATATGGAACATGTAAATATATAGGCTGAAAAGTTCTAGAAAATTATCAGATGTATATTTATGTGTAGAAGGATAGGGAACCTTTTTTTAGAAGAAGCTATATTAGTAAACAGAAGATTTTGCTATTTTCGTTGGAAATCAAGATATCTAAAGCAAGCAGGGCATATAAATTCACTTTTCATGCTGACAGGTTCCATGTTGGTCCTTTTCCTTATTTTTTGAGCAAATATAAGACTAAAATTAAAAGGAACTTGGTCAATTCTGGTTTCTCAGTTCATTCTGAACCAAATGCCATTAATTTCCTCAAACTTCTTGAATTCGAATCAACAAAACCTGATCAGGAAAAGAAGAAACCCTCAAATCAACAAAACCTAAAGTAGTTCTTGATGGAAAAAACATGACAGGTTGCTAATTTCTAAAATGCTAAAATAAAAAACACACTCAAAATCAAAGAGAGTAAATATAAGAAAAGTACCATTGGGTGGACCGTCGTTGTCCTCACTGCTTCGTAGGGGCTGGAGGTGTGGTGGTGGTAGCCTAATCAAACAAAAATGAGATTGTCAGGGAGAATGAGAGAAAAGGAAACTATCAAACCAAAAGCAAACCCTAAACCAAAATCGAGATTGAGAGAGAAAGAGTGGACGAACCTTCGACTCTTCATCGGTGAAGGAGAAGGGCAGCGCAGTCTTTGGTGGATGCGCATGAAACTCGAGAGAGGGGAAGGGGAGGGAACCATGAAAATAAGAGTGCGGAAAAAATTGGTTCTCACTTTTTTCTTTTGCAATCCTACCCAACACTTTTCTTCCTGGCACATGTTAAGCATGTGACCTAGCTCTTAAGTTGTTATAGTTTTTACCGTCACAAACAATATAAAAATAATAGAATTATAAATTTAGAATTTTAGTAACGGTTGTATGGTTATATCCGTTACAAGCATGTCACAGTAACAACCGTTACTAAATATAAAAAAATGTGTTACAAATTACGTATTTTGGTGTAGTGGTCGCTCTCAGCAAAGTGAGAGTGATGGTTAGGGAGGGGAAGAATCGGGCCAGGAGTGGGTAGATGGGTCGTCCTTTGGGATTGATTCTTAGGAGGCGCTTTATTTTTGAGCTCCGGGTGGGTGTAACACCCAGTTTTTCAAATAAGGGTAATTTTTAAATGTTATAATTTTAATCTTTTAATAATGGTATTTAAATCATGATATGATTTTTGGTAAATTTTTTAAATTATTTTAAAACTATTTTAAATCATGACTTATGATTTTGGTGTTTTGATAGTGTAACACTAGAGACAACTTAACCTAGAGCCTAGCCATGTGATTAGGGTGTTTCATTTATCATTTCCAGTTCGAGGGTATTTTTGTTATTTTGAATTTAATTGAATTTAATATATATTATTTGGAATTTAATGTATTATTAAGAATGGTATGATTTTAATATTATTTAATTGATTGCCATGTATTGTGATTAGCCTAACTTGGTTTGGACCTAACCTAGATTAGTCATAGCTAGTCTTAGCTAACCATGGTTAGTGATAGTTAGTATTAATTATATTTATTAGAATTTTCAGTGATTTTTAGTATATTTGATTTGGTGCTATTTTTAGACTTTGACTAGTGTTGACTTCGGAGACTGTCCTAGAGGCTAACCTAGGTCATGACTATTTGGTTAGGATATGGAACCCTAGCTTGACCTAAGTTAGTGACATTTAACTCATTAGAATTTATTAGGAGGAATTAGGATTTGATTTGAATAGGAAATGGCTTGTGGTTTCACAAGTCATGACTTGTGACTTAGCCTTGGAGGCCCAACCAAATACTAGTGCAACTTAACCCTAGCCCATTCCAGCCCATGGCCGGCCACATAGGGATTCCCCCTCTATTTAATCCCTCCTAGAAATTAGGGCTAGCCTCCCTTAGAATTATTTTCCAAGTTTTGAAAAGAGGTGAGTCTCCATCTTCATTAAACCCTAGAAAATCCATTTCAATTCCTTTTCCACCCAAATCAATTTCATTAGGTTCTAAAATTAGTTTACTTGCTGTTGGTATTGAGTAATTTTAGGAAAGAATCAATTTGAAGGAGATTGGTGGCTTGAGGAACCACTTTCATTTGGGGCTTTTAGAGCTTTGCACACCCATAGGTAAAATTCCAATCTACACCATAAAATAATATTTTTATTTCATATCTAGGAAGCCCTAGGCCTACCCTAGCTGTAGGTGTAGCTAACCCTAGGTTTTGAGTCCAATACGTGTCCGTATCGGACACGTATCAGCCCATGTAATTAGGTGTTTGACGAAATGCCCCAAAGGGCATTTCGTTTTAATTTCAACATTATAATTGAATAGGAATTAGGGTTTTGACTTCGCTTATGTGTTTCCACTGCACTGAGCATGTTTTGGTGTCGTGTCGAGTCGCCACAGACACGGGAACACGTGGGTGTGAGCGCGCGCGTGCGGGCACTGTAGCTGTCCTGCTACTCGAGTGCGTTTGTGCAGTGGACACGCCACCTTGACACGAAATATTTGACACACACTAAGGGGCGACCACTGACATCACGTGTGTCAAGTGACAGGACCCCTCGTGTCGTATCGGACACGAATTTGTGTGTGCACTGTGCGTGCACTGTACGTATATCAGTGTGTTTTGGTTCACTGTGTTTAATTCAGTTTATTAGTTTAATTCATGTTTTTATTTCCTAAATTAGATCCATATATGATGTATAATCTCTGTTAGATTTAGTTTGCATGTTAGTTTAGGTTTTGATGTGAATTTGGTTCGATTTGGGGTTAACTGGCATGCTCGACTGATACATGTTTGATACTGGGTTTTTCAGTATTCTGAATATCCAAATTCCAGTTTCTTTTGATGTTTTCAACTATAAATTTTTCCTACATGTTTGTTAATCCATGTCAATGCAATATTTCAATTCGAATTTGGCTTTTGGGTTTGTGAATGTGAAGTAGACATTTGAGTTGGATTTAGAATTTGTGAATAACTGAGATTTGGGTTCATTCCTACTAAACACTAATATTATAATGAATTACATGTTAATTGATTTCTTATTTTCTCATTGCACAGTAACAATGATTCCAGATTTATATTGACACAGAACACAAATGTGTATCACTCACTGTTTTCCAGTTTTTATTTCCAAAAACCTGAAATTGGAATGAATAATTTATTCATTGAATTGATTTCCCTTTTTTCCTCCTCTGTTTTTACTGATTTCCTAACACTGATTTCCTATTCCTATAACCTGTACTGATTTCCTTTTATTGAACTGAGAATGAACTGATTCCATTTTCTGTCAACTGTTAATGAAATCCTTTAACCTGAGTATGTTTATTTCCTGTAAACTTGAGTTTTAAAACCCTTCTTGATGAACTGTGGACTGAGACTGATCTCCTTTCCTTAAACTTCCCTGAACTGAATCCCTTTCATTTTTGAAATGCTAATAACCTGAGATTTGAATGATTATCATTAACTGGTTTCCTTTCCTTTTTGCAATTGTATTTAGTTCCCTTAAACTGATTTTGATTTCCCTTCCTTACTTGATTATGAGTTCTTTCTTTTTACTTAACTATTTTGAATGAATGTTTTAATTCATTTGTTAACTATCACAGGTGATTACCATTTTCTATTTTTTTCCCATTTGACACATGCCATACATGAGTGTATTCCTGTTTTCTTTGACACACCCACCACTGTCATGCCTCATTAGACACTTCATTTCCTGTTCCTTTATTTTTCTGAACTATATGAACTAATTTCCTTTCCCTTCACTGCATGAACTGTTTTGAGAGTTGATTACTGTCATGTACACTGTACACCCCTTGCACACACTCACCCATTTCACTTGACACTAAGTGACACACTTGAGTTCACTTCCCTCACTCCACTCATGACACACACACACATTAGCATATATATGTGTGACACTCTTTTGATTACTGTCCTGTCATGTACACTGTGACCCCTACCCCATGTTATACACACACACATGCCATAACACACACACCCCACACATTGAACCCTCTAGCCTAACTCACACACACATGACACATGAGCACATGTGTTTCCCTTTCTCTATGCATATATATATATATATATATATATATATATATATATATATATATATATATTGAGGGGTATATATAGGTATCCTATATTAGAGTATATTATATATTAGATGTATTTGACTTGTGTATGTGTTATGGGTTGGTCTATAGGCCTGGTATAGCCTATAGCCTAGGCTCTTAACCTATGGTTGTGGTTTAAATGCCAGTATGGAGTCTAGATTGGTCTTGTTTAGTTTTGTTAGGCCTAGAATAGACTAGTTAGACTTGTTTGACTTAGGTTTGACCTAGTTGACCTAGTTTGACTTCTAGGGTTGACCAGAGTTGACCAAGAGTTGACTTTGGCCTAGATTGACCTAAATTCATGTAGAATGCATTGTAGTGCATCCTATTACCATTTTGGACTTGTTGTGACTTGTGCTGTTCTAATAGGAGCCAGACACTACTACTCGGACAGTATATATTCTCCAGATTCTCAGGATACAGGCGAGTACATTCTCTGATCATTTCATATCCTGCATTAGGAGTATATTCCTGCTTTAGATTACTTTATATGATGCTGACATGTTGGAAACACGGATTAGTACTATATGGATCTTGTTGTGCGATGTTATCCCCTTAGCAGATACATTGGGTATTCGTGTTCGTGTACTTTATTGTAAACATCGTGTACTCCTTGTATTTGTGACATTCGTGTACGAAATGTGTGAATCGTATATAATCATGTATTCATATGACCTTCGTGTACAAGAACATAACGTAGCTAGATCCTTGTGTATTGATTGGGGCGGGGGAGTAGTAGTGGTTATGTATTCAATCCAGTAGATTACTCGTGTACAAACCTCTGTAGATTAATCGTGTACAACATCGTGCCGTTTACATAACCATCTTGTGCTCTGAATCACTAGCACTGTTAGTTCTCTATATACTGTAGCTATTTACTTACAGTCTCTCTCTTTTTATCATGTTATTTCTTCAGATCATGTATCTTACTCTCTGGCATGCTTATATTTCCTAATCTGTTATGATTTTGTTGAGATGTACTGTACTCGCTCCCGTCCTGACTGGACCTGTTAAAATTTTACAGTGAATGATGAGGATCTGGTGTCTACCCCTCTTGGTGCAGCATTAGACATCACTAGTGACATGGACCTACTAGCAGTGGA
The DNA here is from genome assembly GCA_029216955.1 of Iris pallida. Classification (NCBI taxonomy): domain Eukaryota; kingdom Viridiplantae; phylum Streptophyta; class Magnoliopsida; order Asparagales; family Iridaceae; genus Iris; species Iris pallida. Next base: position 9,571,940 of record JANAVB010015398.1, on the reverse strand, counting down.
TGACACTCCTTAGACTAGGATGTCTTTACTTTTCTGGATTTTTATATTGAGTTTCTGAGATGTTATTGGGATATGTACTTATTTAGATACTTAGAATTCTGGATTGTATCCCTGTGTTTTCATTCTGGATATTTATCTATCTATCTTTATCCTGTTCTACCTTAGTTGTGATTGAGATATATTCTGTTATGGCTTCCCCATTCGGGGAGTATAACTGTTTATTACCTTTATATTGTTAGATGTTTGACCTAGGATAGCGTTCTACCGCCGACACTGCGGCATAGGCTAGGCGTTATTACGTGCTCGTACCCTCACAGTGGGTGCGGGTCGTGACACATTTTAGTGGTGGCCCATACAGGTCTAGTTTGTGTAGTGGTATTCGAACTAGAATATCACTACAGCCTGTAGTAGGATTAGAATATATTTTTTGAAGGTACTCAATCACAGTTAGGATTCCTTGAGAGATTCCAGGGACGACCCTTGAGAATCTTATTTAAACTTCAATTTGAAATCATTTTCCTTATTTTTTCTCTCACTCCTTGATTATTGAATTTGATTTTGTTGGATCGTTGTTGATTTTGATTTTCCTATCGAGATGAATTTTAAGGCCTGAGTTACGATATTTTCTGATAACATATGTTGACGGGAATACAGGGATGGTAAAACGTCTACTTGATTATGGAACCTGTAGTTTATCGCAGCCATATTAGTTGGCGTGGAGGAAACATAGGGACCTGACTTCGGATGTACGTATCTTGTTTATGAGATTTGGAATTTCTTGCAGCTATACTAGTCGGCATAGCGAGATTTTCAGACGACATGATTGTAGAGGTGCATACCCCAGTTATGGAATCTATCGTTTATCGCAGCCTTGCTTACTGGCATGGCGAGGACTCTGAGTAACATGATTTTGGACAGACGCATATGATTATCAGATTGTATCTTGAGAAGGTTTTTAACATATCATCTCTATCGTACCATTCTGTTGTTATAAATTGTATTCCATCATCAAATAGCTTAGGAGTCGGAGTATGAGTAGGAGTAGCTTAGCTGTTATTATAAATCTAGTGTAACTTCTTGCTATTTTTTTCCTAATACAATGAATCGATGATTTCGCTAGACCTTAACTTAGATTTGATATTGTAACTATGGTTTCAAATGGTTCTTTCTTTTAAACAGATAAGCAGAACAGATTTTATCATTATTTTCTTCTTGCCATTATTTCTTGTATTATCTTAAATTATATAAATATAGTGGACACAGATACTTGCCTGACACGTATGCATGCTACACTTGATTACCAACCTATCTAAATGCATATTAATATGTTTGATGTTAATTTCTCAAAATCCTAATATTTCTAATGTAGTACAGTACCAGTGACTAGTTCTCTGTTTTTCCAGATGAAATTCGTAAATTCAAATATAAATTTTATGTTATTAGTTTTGTTCACATCACTACACATGTATGTTATATACAGGGTTTCATTTTTTAAAGAAAATTGGTTGAGTTTTGTGTTTGAACTTGTCAAATCTGAGACTGTGTGCATATTAACCTTTAATCCTGGGTTCTAAGTGTTTAGTTCAATTTTTAGTTTTAAATTGTAATGTTTTGAGCCGTATACATTGTTGTGTGTAGGTATATAATGTTAGGTTTCATACTCTTACATGTTAGGTTGTGGTTGTGGTAAACATTGAGTTGGTTTTGATGTTCGAATTTTTCTAAAATTTTGAAAACTGAATACATGTTAACATTTTTACATTGCTTTCAAATGTGTAGTTCAATTTCAGATCTAATATGTAATGTTGAGCTAAACTGAAAGATCGAACCCTTTATTTCAATTTTTAACCCATTTACACTTGACACTCTACACTAATGTTCACAACTGCCATGAAAACCTAACCCTTCATCTCTATGTTATGTTCACATAGCTATATATATATATATATATATATATATATATATATATATATATATATATAAAATATATATATATATATATATATATATATATATATATACATATTATAATGTATGTAGATGCATAATTAAATCTCTACCTCTCTATGCATATAGATACACATATATATATATATGGTTAGCCATGCATGTTATGAGTAAATAGCTTGTGCCGTGTAGACTGCTTAACCAATATGCCATGAATAGTGTAACTTAATAGCTATAGTTGAGACCCAAATCCTTCTATACACTTTTATGTATATTTCACACAAACCACATAACCCTTACATAATGCTAGCTTTTCTCTCTCTAACACACTCTTTATATATATATCGTGATTGGATTTCAATGCTATTGACTTTCGTTCCTTAAACTTTTGATTTTTTTTAATTAGTACCCCTTTATATTTTATTTTTTGTTGATAATTACCAGTTCTCAGATAGAATGATAGACAGCCTTACAGCCTTGATAATTGTTGTATTTTTATCCTTTCCAGCATGGCACCCATGACCCGAGCCTGTCGCCTGAGAGCAGTTGCAGCTACTGATAGTGTGCTTCCACCTCCTATTGCTCAGGAGGTAGTGACCCCTCAGGCTGACCCAAGGGTAGTGGCACCTTCCGCCATCGAGGAGGTGTTAGCATCCTCACCAGAGAGTTTCTCTCCACCACCTGTTATTCAGGAGAGAGCTGCAGTCTCATCTGAGACCAAGAGTCCTTTCCCGCCTCCTCCTCTGGCTCTAGGAGCGGTACCCCATACCATACCCTCGGCATGTTTATTTTCTGACGGAGCTCAGATATCCAGACTTCTCCGGGATGTGTTGGAGACACAGAGAGTTCAGGCTGAGATCCTGAAGGAGCAGGGCCACGGGATCCAACTGCTGTGGGATTGGTACATTCAGGAGGAGAGTCTAGTTCTAAGAGGCCGAGGAGCAGTGTATACCCAGAGCCTCGTGAGCACCCAAACTATCAGCCTAGACCAGCCTACCCAGTCCAGACTCCTGTTCAGCAGAGGCCAGCTGAGAGAGTGCCTACCTGCACCTTCTGTAAAAAGCCTGGATATGTTTGGAGCTACTGTAGGAAGAGAAGAAGGGTGTGCCTGTTATGTGGGTCAGCTGCACACATGCTGCGAGACTGTCCCGCTGTATTTATTCCAGCCAAGACTCTGCCTTCGGGAGGGAGTTCCAGCCACCAGACCTAGTTGGAGGTGAGTCCTTGACCTATATCTTAGCCAGTCTTTGATAATTGCTGCACCCTACCATATTGTTGTATGTTTTGATACCTTATGATTGCTTTTGATCTAATATGACTAGAATGGCTAGATGAGACCTCAGACTGGTACTACTTACCTAATCCTATATGTTATCCTTCCAATTGCATGATTTAGATAAGTTCTCTTTTGACCTTGATTGTTTGGGTTTGACCTAGAAGGGGTACGATCATCTTAATTTCGAGGACGAAATTTTTCTAAGGTGGATAGGATTGTAACACCCAGTTTTTCAAATGAGGATAATTTTGAAATTTTGTAATTTTAATCTTTTAATAATGATATTTAAATCATGATATAATTTTTGGTAAATTTTTTAAATCATTTTAAACTATTATAAATCATGACTTATAATTTTGGTATTTTGATAGTGTAACACTAGAGACAACTTAACCTAGAGCCTAGCCATGTGATTAGGGTGTTTCATTTGTCATTTCCAGTTCGAGGGTATTTTTTTCATTTTGAATTTAATTGAATTTAATATATTATTTGAAATTTAATGTATTATTAAGAATGGTGTAATTTTAATATTATTTAATTGATTGCCATGTATTGTGATTAGCCTAACTTGGTTTGGACCTAACCTAGATTAGACATAGCTAGTCTTAGCTAACCATGGTTAGTGATAGTTAGTATTAATTATATTTATTAGAATTTTCAGTATTTTTAGTATATTTGATTTGGTGCTATTTTTAGACTTTGACTAGTGTTGACTTCGGAGACTATCCTAGAGGCTAACCTAGGTCATGACTATTTGGTTAGGTTATGGAACCCTAGCTTGACCTAAGTTAGTGACATTTAATTCATTAGAATTTATTAGGAGGAATTAGGATTTGATTTGAATAGGAAATGGCTTGTGGTTTCACAAGTCATGACTTGTGACTTAGCCTTGGAGGCCCAATCAAACACTAGTGCAACCTAACCCTAGCCCATTCCAGCCCATGGCCGGCCACATAGGGATTCTCCCTCGATTTAATCCCTCCTAGAAATTAGGGCTAGCCTCCCTTAGAATTATTTCCAAGTTTTGGAAAGAGGTGAGTCTCCATCTTAATTAAACCCTAGAAAATCTATTTCAATTCCTTTTCCACCCAACTCAATTTCATTAGGTTCTAAAATTAGTTTACTTGCTGTTGGTATTGAGTAATTTCAGGGAAGAATCAATTTGAAGGAGATTGGTGGCTTGAGGAACCACTTTCATTTGGGGCTTTTTGAGCTTTGCACACCCATAGGTAAAATTCCAATCTACACCATGAAATAATGTTTTATTTTATATCTAGGAAGCCCTAGGCCTACCCTAGATGTAGGTGTAGCTAACCCTAGGTTTTGAGTCCAATACGTGTCCGTATCGGACACGTATCAGCCCATGTAATTAGGTGTTTGACGAAATGCCCCAAAGGGCATTACAATTTAATTTTAGCATTGTAATTGAATAGGAATTAGGATTTGACCTCGCTTATGTGTTTCTACTGCACTGAGCATGTTTTGGTGTCGTGTCGAGTCGCCACAGACACGGGAACACGTGGATGTGTGCGCACGCGGGAGAAGGGGGCACAGTAGCTGCCCTGCTACTCGGGTGCGTTTGCGCAGCGGACACGCCACCTCGAAATGAAATATTTGACACACACTAAGGGCAACCACTGACATCATGTGTGTCAAGTGACACGACCCCTCGTGTCGTGTCGGACACGGATTTGTGTGTGCACTGTGCGTATATTAGTGTGTTTTGGTTCACTGTGTTTAATTCAGTTTTATTAGTTTAATTCATGTTTTTATTTGCTAAATTAGATCCATATATGATGTATAATCTCTGTTAGATTTAGTTTGCATGTTAGTTTAGGTTTTGATGTAAATTTGGTTCGATTTGGGGTTAAGTGGCATGCTCGACTGATACATGTTTGATACTGGGTTTTTCAGTATTCTGAATATCCAAATTCCAGTTTCTTTTGATGTTTTCAACTATAAATTTCTCCTACATGTTTGTTAATCCATGTCAATGTAATATTTCAATTCGAATTTGGCTTTTGGGTTTGTGAATGTGAAGTAGACATTTGAGTTGGATTTAGAATTTGTGAATAACTGAGATTTGGGTTCATTCCTACTAAACACTGATATCGTAATGAATTACATGTTAATTGATTTTCTATTTTCCCATTGCACAGTAACAATGATTCCTGTTTTCTATTGACACAGAAAACAAATTTGTATCACTCACTGTTTTTCTATTTTTTTTTCCAAAAACATGAAATTGGAATGAATGATTTATTCATTGAATTAATTTCCTTTTTTTTCTTCACTGTTTTTACTAATTTCCTAACACTGATTTTCCATACCTATAACCTGTACTGATTTCCTTTTATTGAAATAAGAATAAACTGATTCCATTTCATGTCAACTGTTAATGAAATCCTTTAAACTGAGTATGTTCATTTCCTGTAAACCTGAGTTTTAAAACCCTTCTTGATGAACTGTGGACTGAGACTGATCACCTTTCCTTAAACTTCCCTGAACTGAATCCCTTTCATTTTTGAAATGCTAATAACCTGAGATTTGAATGATTATCATTAACTGGTTTTCTTTCTTTTTTACAATTGTATTTAGTTCCCTTAAACTGATTTTGATTTCCCTTCCTTACTTGATTATGAGTTCTTTCTTTTACTTAACTGTTTTGAATGAATGTTTTAATTCATTTGTTAACTGTCACAGGTAATTACCATTTCCTGTTTTTTTTCCCATTTGACACATGCCATACACGAGTGTATTCTAGTTTTCTTTTGACACACCCACCACTGCCATGCCTCACTAGACACTTCATTTCCTGTTCCTTCTTTATTTTTCTGAACTATATGAACTGATTTCCTTTCCCTTCACTGCATGAACTATTTTGAGAGTTGATTACTGTCATGTACACTGTACACCCCTTGCACACACTCACCCATTTCACTTGATACTAAGTGACACACTTGAGTTCACTTCCCTCACTCCACTCATGACACACACACACACACATTAGCATATATATGTGTGACACTCTTTTGATTACTGTCCTGTCATGTATACTGTGACCCCTACCCCATGTTACACACACACACACATGCCATAACACACACCCCACACATTGAACCCTCTAGCCTAACTCACACACACATGACACATGAGCACATGTGTTTCCCTTTCTCTTTGCATATGTATATATATATGTATTGAGGGGTATATATAGGTATCCTATATTAGAGTATATTATATATTAGATGTATTTGACTTGTGTATGTGTTATGGGTTGGACTATAGGCCTGGTATAGCCTATAGCCTAGGCTCTTAACCTATGGTTGTGGTTTAAATGCCAGTATAGAGTCTAGATTGGTCTTGTTTAGTTTTGTTAGGCCTAGAATAGACTAGTTAGACGTGTTTGACTTAGGTTTGATCTAGTTGACCTAGTTTGACTTCTAGGGTTGACCAGAGTTGACCAAGAGTTGACTTTGACCTAGATTGGCCTAGATTCATATAGAATGCATTGTAGTGCATCTTATTACCATTCTGGACTTGTTGTGACTTGTGCTGTTCTAATAGGAGCCAAATACCACTCCTCGGACAGTATATATATTCTTCAGATTCTCAGGATATAGGTGAGTACATTCTCTGATCATTTCATATCCTGCATTAGGAGTATATTCCTGCTTTAGATTACTTTACATGATGCTGCCACGTTGGAAACACGGATTTGTACTATATGGATCTTGTTGTGCGATGTTATCCCCTTAGCGGATACATCGGGTATTCGTGTTCGTGTACTTTATCGTGAACATCGTGTACTCCTTG
>JANAVB010015398.1:9474901-9554901 GCA_029216955.1 Iris pallida | reverse complement strand
GACCCTGACCTCCGTTTGATCGAAGCCGCCAGCTGCCGATCGCCTCTTTCTTGGTCTGCTATCGCAGCCTTCCCGAAGCACCGCCGCAGCCACCTCGAGGGCCACTGCCTGCTGGCTGTGAGGTAATACCCTCTCCTTTTTTTCCTTCTTTCTGAACCTTTCTTTATTTTTTTCTTTCCATTCTTTCATTTTGGAGTTTTGCTCTCCCTCTCCAGAAAGTATGTTTGGGGAGGGGTTATGTTAGGAAAAGGGTGTGGGCCATTTTTTGTGCCTAAGCCTTGGGCTTCGGTAGGAAAAAAAGAGTAAAAGAGGTAGGGAGCCCATTCCAGATCGTCAAAGCCCATATGGTCGAAGCCAGCTGGAAAAGAGAAGAAAAAGGAAGATTAAAAAGGAAAAAAAAAACAATATGAGATGTGGACTTGGGATGGTGTAAACACCCTAATTTTTAGGATTTTTTATATTTATTTCATATGATTTTTATATATTAAGCCATATTTTTAATTATGGCTATATAGGCACTTCGTCGTAGCTTTGATTTTTGAAGTACAACATTGACCAATTCCTTGAAACAAGTTTAATATTTCTTATTCTAGATGGGCCCACCTTTATTTTGGTATATCATGTTCCACTCAAATATATTTTCTTGTACTACATATTTCTTACACAACATTGGAGTCAAAATTGTCATTTTACCCATCGTCATAATTTTGATGTATTTTTTCAACTACGATTTGGGACCCAAACCCGATCCAAACTTCTTAACTAATATATGGTTTTGACCTATTTTGAACCTACTACACACATGCTAATGGTGTGCCACTCATTCGAGTTTCCATGCGGTATTTATTTTCAAATGGCACACAAGACTCAACTATAGACTTATTGGACTCAAATCGATCCAATAATTACACCGACTTAAAACTAGTCCAACTAGGATTCGTAGAGCCTATTCTAGGATACCCTAAACTATTAGACATATTTGGTAGTAATTTTTATAAATTAATGTGCAGCCATATTAATTAAATCTATTTTTAAATCAACTACATAACAACTTTCCTAATATGGATTTCTATTTAAATTATTGTAGACATATCTATTTGTATCTTTTGATTTAATTATCAAATCTTAACCAAATCCTGCCAAAATAAATCCTAATCAATACTAACTCCTTTAACCATGATTTCTTATATTTAAACCTCTATATTTATGTCTGTATCTCTCCCTTTTTTTAAAAAACCAAGCGCCCACCAATTCTTCTTTCTTATTTTTGCACTATTTGTTTTAACCACCAGAAATCCATCTTTTCGACCACCTCCAACCCTTCTACCACCTTCATTTCGATCCTAGGCTACCCCGCCTAAGAACCCAGCACCTTTTCAAGGAGCCACAAAGTCCCATTTGGTCGGTACAAGTCGTGGAGGGCACCCGAAGTCGACCGAACTTGTGCTGAATTTGTCACAGTAGGTACGCTATTTTATAAATTGGATTTTATGTACTTTTCGACATCATATTCTTATGAAACCAAAACTAGTCGAAAGCTTTATGTATTTTCATGTCTAATTGGCCACCCACGGAGTTCTTTACGATTTGTCCGGGGCGTCCATTCTACGAAAAGATGTCTATACCGAACCAAATATTTCGTATGCGAGTTTTCATCAACTTTCGGACCACTTCGACCCTTCCTATATTTTTGTAAGAATCTAGTCATCCTAATCTTTCCATTGAATATACTTTTGCTGAATTTTACTGAGGTTTACTATTTTTATAAAATTTGGACTTGTCACCATAATGTCGGAACACCAAAAACTCAGATCCTATGTGTCATATGTTTTGGAACTTCATGGGACGTGTCCAAAATAATTTTTGTGCATATTTTGATAACAAAAACATATTTTTTTTACATATTTGTTAGTATTTTTTCAGAATTAAAATATATTAAGAAACTATTGTTTCGGCCACCGAATTAATGGACCAAGTTAATGACTATTGATGTAGAATCAATATGAGATATCGGTAGCCATTTTTCTATGAATAGAATACAATAAATATTATTATATAAAAAAATTAACTATTTTTCCAAAATTAGATATGATAATATTATGTTATTAATATGCTACTTTATTGGTTAGAATTAATGCTATGTATATTAGATTGAGTAGAGTAGTTAATATGACTAACTGGTATATATATTATTATAGTCTATATATGGTAAGTTTATGTATATGGTATGTCCTAGGTATTCTAATAATAGTTATTAAATCTATTATAGGTGTGCGTGATACGCGTAACGAGCATATCGGAGCCGGACCGTCATATTCGTAATTGGAAGCTACAGGCAAGTATACCTTATCAATGTTACAGTTTATGTTCCTTTTCTTTATTGTTGTTTTATTTCTTCTTTATTATCACTTAGGACGTAATAATAGTCGATTCTTTGCATCCTCTTTGTATTTGAGTGCCGATGATATCATGTAGTCATCGAGTATCGATACTAGGCATTACGTATACTTTTTCGTATTTTATTGACACGATATACCACAAGAGACCGACATGATTTATGATATGGAGTCTACATGAGTATTCGTGGTTATGGACTTCATGATAGGATACTAGATTGATTCTTGCACTTGTGACTTGCTATACAGGAGTTGAGTCGACCTGTTAATGCTAGACATGGGGAGGAGAGAACATTACTGGCATATCAAGCTATTTTATTGCTTGACCTTGTTACCATATTTAGGACTTGGTTGTTATACTATTGCTTTCCATTGTCTCTGTACCAGATACTAGTGTTATTTTATTGTTTGTGCAAGGTACCACGACACGGTGCCTTGCATGTTATTGTATTACTTGTGTAAGGTAGCATGATACGATGCTTTGGGTGTTTGCCTGCTGAGGAGCTTGTAAGGCTCGGTGGCCTGAAGCCTGATATCCATAATGTGTTCTCTGTTGGCCCATTACCAAATGGTCACACTCGATTTTGGTAAATCAACAAATGACTTAAGTCAATACACAAAATATACAAACTACTACTAACATTTTAGGTCAAGTAAATTCAATATCAGGGAGTGTACTACAACATCAACAAGCATAAAAATCATCATCCCGAAGTACTTATGCACTGAATCAGTCTGAGTCATTTTTTATTATGTATTTTATCCTTTATTGAGTCTAGGATACAAATTGTAAAATCGACTGAGTATTACTGGCTTAGGTTATTCACAGTCCACTCTTCTATAAAGCCTACCCATTCATTCAAAGTCCACTTACCAAAAGTTCCATCTATCCTATGCCACAGAATTTGACAAAACATTCATTTAAATACTAGATGAACTTTGACAGAACTCAGGCCGAGTTCGGTCCGATTTTGGTCGTTTCAATTTCAAATGTTTGTTACCACCAAATCTGCATGCAACGTTCGTTTGCAAAATCTTTGCATCCGAACTCCACCTGAACTATGCCCGAATTCGGTTCTCAAAAACACCTATAAATAGAAGAAAAAATTTCCTTTTCAAATCACTCATCATTTTTTCTCTCTGCCTATTCCTAAAGTGTTTTTCAGTATTCTAAAAGATTTCATACTCCACCTATACATCTCTTAACCAAAGCCAGTAATATCGATTCGATTTAGAGTTCTTTGGTTCTCAAAGTTGTAAAGAGGTCGTTCAAGTTTAGAAATCATCACTGTTTTAGGAGCCGGTCGTGCACTCGTCACCAAGCACGATGTTGTGAAGTTGGTTGTGCACTTATCACCAAGCACGATGATGTAAAGAGATTGCAAGCTCTCAATTAGCTTGTGAATAGTATATTAACAGCAGGCAAGAGTACCTGTGACTGGATTAGTCCTCCAAGAAGGAAACTAGTATATATTGCGGTGTTCACTGAGTTTGATTGTCTGATCTCTTGCTACATTTATTTATTGTCTCTTTATTCACTGTCATAGTTATCTGTCTTTAATTTTTAAGTGGTGATTTATTCCCATGTACTCGTACTCACTCTATTCATCCCCCTCTAGAGGTGCTTAATGGTCCTACAATTGGTATTAGAGCGGGTTATATTCTAATATAACAACCTCATAGAGTATATATGGCAGCCGTGAAATCAATATTCAACGGTGAAGGACAATACACAAATAGATCCCCACTATTTGGTGGAACAAACTATACATACTGGAAAACACGTATGATATTCTTCTTAAAGTCTCTTGACTTTGATCTTTGGTCTATAGTTATTAACGGTTATAAGAAACCGGCACCTACAGTGGTTTATGGCATACTTATAGACACACCTCATAATAAATATACAGAGGCAAAAAAAAGCAAAGACTAGTCTAGATGCACGTGCCATCAACGCATTATTCTGTTCAATTGACAAGATGGAGTTTAATCGAGTTTCAACTTGTAAGATGTCTCTTGAAATTTGAAAACTTCTTGAGGTAACTTTTGAAGGTACTTCCCAAGTGAAGGAATCTAAAATCAGTAGACTAACACAAGAATATGAATCTTTCAAAATGAAACCCGGCGAGTCAATTATACAGATGTTCACTCGTTTCCTTGATATTACTAATCCTTTGCAATATTTTGGTAAGGATTACAGTAATCACGAGAAGATCAAAGAAGTGCTATGGGCTCTAACCAAGAACTGGAACCCAAAGGCAACGACAATTATTGAAGGAAACGATCTCCCCACCATGACTCTGGAAAAACTTATGGGAAGCTGATGACCCATGAGCTGGACCTACAAGAGTTTGAAGAAGCAACCCAAAGGAAAAATCTATCGCCTTCAAAGCTCAAGCCAGAAGGTCAACATGCAAAGATTCTGATGAAGAATCATCCAGTGGTGATGAACAAGCCCTGCTAGTGAAGAATTTCAGAAAAATTCTTAAAGTTTGAGAAATCAAACAGAAGGAAGAAAGATGTCTATGAAAGCAATGAAGAAGAAACAATCTACTTTGGATGCAAGAAGTCAGGGCATATGAAGAAGGACTGCCCAACTCCAAAGAAAAGTAGTTCGTTGATCAAGATCAAGCCGAAGAACAACAACTGGTCGAAAGTATGCAAATACAAGTATCTGGCATGAAAGTGGTGCTAGTGAATCAGAGGAAGAAGATAGACCCTGCATCACTGCAAATGTCTGTCTTATGGCTTTTAATAAGGTATCCTCAAATCCTCTATATGATGACTTTACTTTCGATGAGCTAGAAAATGCCTTCAGTAAATTACTTGAAGAACACAGAAATGTACTTGACAAGTATAAGCAATCTCGAAAAGAGGTCAAGGCATGCACAACCGAAGTAGCTAGATTGTTAAATCTCGTTGAAGATATTAGAGAGACATCTACTACTGGTAACACAAATGAGATAGCCAAGCTTAAAGTAGACTATCATGAGGCTATCCTCAAAATTGAAAAGAAAAAAAGAGACTATGTCAAGATACAAGAGTTATATGACATAGAGAAGAAGAGGCACTTAGCCATAGAACAAAGACTCATTGATATGACCGCTAAATATGAAGGGTTTTGTGCGATTTCTAAAAAGTTAGAGATCAAGTTAGGCAAACAGGCTATACCTGTAACACAGCATAAAGTTAGTCCTAATGCTAAGCATACACCTAAGAGGACTAAACCACAGCAAGCACGTAAGAAACACGAATGTCACCATGCTTTCACATATAGATTTTCAAAGAAACCACATATGCATGTCAACACAAATTCAACGAACACGTTTTCAAAACTTACTTACACGTACTGTGGTACTCATGGGCACATATGTATTGTCGAACAAGAAAGCTTGTTGACAACTATACACTGATTTGGATACCTAAGACTAATCAACATGGACCCTTCAATAAATGGGTACCAAAGGATTCATCTACTTGTTTTGTAGGTGGACCCTCAATCTTCTCATGCTAAAAACAAGTGGATCCTCGATAACGGATGTTCGCAGCACATGACTGGTGATGCATCTTTGTTCACTATGCTATCGATGAAGAAAGAAGGATACGGCTCCTTCAGAAACAACCTGAGAGGTGTTATCATTGAAAATGGCACTGTTGGTATATCTTCTTATCTTGTAATAAAAGATGTTTGTCTAGTTACAAAATTGAAACATAACCTACTGAGCATAAGTCACCTGGCAGATAATGGTTGTGACATCAATTTTATAAAAGATAAATGTACAATATATGATATATCATCTGGTAATCCCGTATATGAAGGGATTAGAGAAGACAATATTTATGTTTTCTTTCTAGTGAGTACTAATAATGCAGGAAGATGCCTAGTAGCAAACTTAGATGAAGGTTGGCTATGGCATATAAGGCTAGGACATGCTAATATGGACACTATCTCACGGCTAAGCACTAAAAAGTTGGTAAAAGGACTCCCTGAGATATCATTCAAGAAAGATATGGTATGTGCAGACTGTGAAAAGAATAAAGCACATAGGTCTACATTTAAATCCATCAACGCTGTAAGTACTTCTAGACCTTTGCAGTTGATACATATGGATTTATTTGGTCCTAATAGAGTCACTGGTCTTGGGGGTAAGCTCTACGCCTTTGTTATTGTTGATGATTTCTCTCGCTTTACTTGGGTTTACTTTTTATCGAACAAAAGTGATGCAATTTTTGAATTTTAGATATTTTGTAAAAAGGTACAAACAAAAAAGGCTTCATGATTACTCGTATCCGAAGTGATCTTGGTGGTGAATTTAAAAATACTGATTTCAAAAAGTTTTGTGATGATAGTGGATATTACCACGAGTTTTTTTGTCTTAGAACTCCTCAACAGAATGGTGTTGTGGAGCGGAAGAACCATACTATAAGCGAGATGGCTAGAGTTATGCTGAATCAGCATAATCTTCCTAAATATTTTGGACAAAAGCTGTTAGTATAGCCTGTCATGTTTTAAATACGGTGTTAATTCGACCTATCTTAAAGAAAACACCTTATAAACTTTGGTTTGGAAGAATTCCAAATATTTCATATTTTAAAGTTTTTGGATGTCGCTATTTTATCCTGAACACCAAGGACAATTTGAGAAAGTTTGACTCTAAAGAAGATGAAGGGATATTTCTCGGATATGCTGCTAAGAGTTAGGGATATAGAATTTTCAATAAAATATCTATGATTGCTGAAGAATCCATTAACGTTACTTTTGTTGAGCTCAATAGTCACAGATCCAGCGACAGTGATGATGAAGATGCACAAGCCAGAACTGATAAAAGCCCTATGGAAGATCTGACTCATAGATTCGAGTCATTGAAGTTCTTGCCAGATCATCCAGAGATGTTCATTATAGGTAATATATCAAGAGGTGTAAGTACACGCTCTTCATGTAGAGATACTAAAATAGCAGCTAATGTAGCCTTTATTTCAAAAGTAGAACCTAAGAATGAGCAGATGCTTTTAATGATGAATTTTGGATTGATGCCATGCAAGAGGAACTTAATCAATTTGAAAGAAACCAAGATTGGGTACTCGTTCCTAAACCTATTGGTCAATCGATAATTGGTACTAAATGGGTGTTCCGAAATAAATTAAGTAAAGATGGACAAGTTATACGCAACAAAGCACGTCTAGTAGCATTAGGTTATAATTAAGAAGAATGTATTGATTATGACGAGACATATGCTCTTGTTGCTAGACTAGAAGCTATCAGCATGTTTTGTGAATATGCATGTTTTAATGATTTCAAATTATTTCAAATGGACATAAAAAGTGCATTTTTAAACGAATTTTGAGAAGAAGTTTTTGTGAAACAATCTCCTGGTTTTGAAGATTTTTAAAAACCTGATCACGTCTTCAAATATAAGAAAGCACTCTATGGACTCAAACAGGCACCTCGTGCTTGGTATGAACGCCTAAGTGCCTTCTTACTTGAAAATAATTTTTCAAAAGGAAGAGTTGATACTACTTTATTTATCAAGTCTTTAGATGAAGTTATTCTTCTTATGCAAATATTTGTTGATGACATCATATTCGGATCTACTACTAAAATACTTTGTCAAGATTTTGCAAAGTGTATGCAGAGTAAATTTGAGATGAGTATGATAGGAGAGCTGAACTTCTTTCTAGGACTCCAGATCAAATAACACTCAAAAGGAACATTCATCAATCAAGCTAAATATACAAAGGACATACTGAAAAATTACGACTTCGACAATGTAAAGCCAATCGGAACTCCAATGGCTACATCAGCAAAGCTTGACATTGATGAAAGTGGCAAACCTGTCGACCAGCATAAGTATCGAGGTATGATTGGTAGTTTATTGTATTTAACTGCTAGTCGCCCTGATATTATGTTTAGTGTTTGCATTTGTGCACGATATCAGGCAAATCCTAAGGAATCACACTTATGTGCCATTAAGCGTATCTTCCGATACCTTAAGGAAACTTCAACAGTCGGTTTATGGTATCCTAAAACCAAATCCTTTAACCTGATAGGTTACTCGGATGCAAATTTTGTAGGATGCAAAGTAGACCGTAAAAGTACCAGCGGTACGTGTCATTTCCTAAGAAAAGACTTAGTCTCATGGTTTAGCAAGAAACAAAATTCTGTAGCACTATCAACTACTGAGGCTGAGTATATCATCGCATGACGATGTTGTGCTCAAATTTTATGGATGAAGCAAACCTTAGAAGACTACAATCTGTACTACACTATATTTCCTATTTATTGTGACAACACTGGCACTATTAACCTGACTAAAAACCATGTATGTAGTGACTCATCCCGCTCAGTCAATCGGAGGAATCAAAACGCCGACGGCGTTCGGACTAGCCTTACAACGGCAACTCGAAGACATCGCTCAGGTGGGGTAGTTTCGGTGAACTTTCCTCATCTTTGCCTTTACATAATAAATTGCATGTTTTCAACTTGCACAAGTAGGCTTAATAAAAAAAGAGATGAATCCACATAGCTAAAGGAAATAATCCCGATGGATCGAATCGAGTTTAGAACATGGAAAATGTCCCACGGTCGACTTAGAGTTGGTGCACGGCGTGCTTTGAAAATGACACTCGGTCCTTCGTCCCGTGGCTTGGGAGAAAAAAAGTTGGTCTTCGACAAAAAACTATGAATTTGCCTAAGTTATAGGCGTCGCCGCGTAAACGCTTGATAAAGCGTGCATGGTTCCACTGCGCAAGGCTTCGCATAGCCTTTGCTCGTCCCTAAGATTAAGTTGTAGGCTTGAGTAAGTTAGGCAAAGTTATGCCGGTCGACCTAAGTCATTCAAAGTGCTATCCCGCTCATTCTGCAGTTGTCAAGTTAAATAGTCCCACGATCCCAAAGCTCGTCATATGAGGTATGACTTGGGTGATAGCGTTGCGTAGAACACGAGTCGGTTTAAGGCACGAGCCACGGTTGGTTCAGTGGAAAGTTAGCCACGGTCCGTCGATACTTAAGGAAACACGTTATGTTCAAGTTAAGTTGGAAGGCTATGCAGTAGCCGTTCCCTGATTTCAAAGAAATGTCAAGTCTAAGCGATGGTTAGTCGCCGAGAGAAAATATGTCGGGACTGTAGTTCAGTCGCCGAGGCAACCCTGGTTTGGGCTCTGCAAAGAAGTGTGAAAAGTTAAAGAAGTAAAGCAAAGGAACTAAGTGATGATGATGAGACCATACATTATGTTAAGTCTAGAAGTTAGCGTAGGCGCGTGGTCATGGAAAACTTGTCGACAAGGGCGATGGTTTCTTCGAGCGGCAACCCTAGGCCATGGGACCGATTTGGCCTAGGAAGAAACAGGTTATAGCCGAGCTGGATATGAAGCAATCGGTAGGTCGAAGACTTGCATTGGGGATCGCCACCTGCGGTGCAAGGGTCTCGAATGCCAGGCTATGTCCAGGATGGCTAGTTAATTCCAGTGACCATTCATATTAATGTGTCGGCACGGGCGGCAATCCGCGTGTGTGCCTTTAGATTGAGTTGAGTTGAATGTGTATGCAGTTAGAGAACACAATATCTGGGCCTAAGATTTGGCTACAACGAAGGCGGCGTGCTTCGGCACGAGGTATGGCGTCGAGTGTTAAGTCGTTGGCATAGAGTTGTATGAGTTAGGCTTGAGCTGTTGCGAGTTAAGTCGAGAAGGGTCGTAGGGCAAGTTGGGTGAAGTTACATTGAGTTGTTGGGCACGACCTCGAAATATGAGGCACGACCGCGTTGTCACAACCAAAGTCTAAGTCAAGACTGAGCGAGGAGGTACTGCCTCAGAGATATTGAAGTACGAATCGAGTTTATGGCACGATCGAGTCGTTACGTCACAGAGTATGGCACGAAAGATAAGGATGAGTCGGTGCGTTGATAATACAAGCACGAGAAAGGTCTAGAGGCAAGAAAATAGACTTTGTCGTGTAGTTGCGTCTCTGATTTTGGCCGTAAGGCAAGCACGACTTGATAGGTTAACGTTGTTGAGTGGACGTTACTGTTGCAAGCACGGGATGGTCTTCAGACACAAATACGCTATGGCATTTGTCATAAAACTGATCCTAAGACAAGACTAGAAAGACAATTGATAAGAATGGACTATGTTTCATAAAGTAAATCAAACGTGTCGGTTTTGTATGGGTGGGCGAGGAGCTCACTCCACCAGTACAGATGAGTACTGACACCCACACAGTTTCTATGTGCAGGCATAGGTAGAAGCTCGTGGCGCGGAGCTCGCTTGGATACGTCAAGGCACGGAGTTCCTTGGCGATTCGAAGCGTGCGACCGCATGGAGTCGAGACTTATACAGGACATAATGTATGGACGTCGCCTTCTGAAGCATCCACTGGCTCAAGCATCGTATCGAGAGAAGAGAGAGAGAGCTGAGTGACTTGTAATGTGAGCTTGAGTAAGCCTGAGAGACTTGTAATCTTGGCCTTACGCCCTAATGTAACCGTTGTTTCAATATCAATAAAGTGCTTCTTTGAATAACTTGTGTTTGTTCTAAATTTCTGCTGCTATTATTCAATGTCTCTGCATGGGACTTCTGTGCGACGACCCCGTCGCAGCCGCTGAAATCGGCCGTTATGGAACCCGCCTTACACGAGCGCTATCTAGGCTCGTGGGGCATCACGCCTTAGCGAGGACGATCGCTCCTACGGGTGCGGGGCGTGACATAATGGTATCAAAGCACGGCTTTATGTCCTTGGACTATCGATTGAATTCTTTAACTTCGTTGTTTCCGCAAACTCTGAATTGTTGCTTCCGCAAAGTTGAAATCGTTGGTGCGCTCTCTTTCAATTGTCCCACGGGATGTCCATATAATAATTCTAAATAATTTGCAAAATATAGGAGAACAGTTTTTGTTAAAATAAAAAGATGGTTCGCGTAAGCACGGTTGGCTAAGTCGGGACGGGCATATACACCAAGGATCGTGTCGACCTTAGCAAAGTCGAGTGCAGGATTCAAATTATGTTGGACGAGAATGAGTTAGACTTGATTGAGTAAATAGGATGATTATCGATAGGGGTACTATCGAGCGACGATAACGTCAGTGCGATATAGATGAGCGTGCTTGGAAATTGAGGAATGGTTCGAACGGAAAACTTGATGAAGTCGATTTTGATTCGAATAATAGTTTTGAGGATTTATTGAATGACTTCATTCCTGAGTGGTGTATGCGATAGTCTCAGGAATGTCGATCGATCGATTGAGAATGCGGGGTATTGGTAAGTCTATCAACAAGCGTCGCGCGTATGCAAAGCCTTAGATTGAGTGTCGTTGAACAAGTTGTAGTCTTGAAGATTTGAAAAATTGATTCGAACAACCTAGAATTTACGTGCACGGAACGTGCACGGGAACGAAGATTATGCGACTATGAAATACAAAATGACTGAGTAGGTAAAATTGAATCGAGGAAAACTTAAGGTGTGCGAATGGATGATTTGATCGAGGGAATCGATAAGAATCGTATACGAAAAGTTAGCACGACAAGAGGATAGCGTACATGAAAAGTTTAATTCGAATTTGTGAAAATGACTCTAAGGATTGGATTGAACGTTGCTCGATGATTGAGTTAACAAAAGAATGATGCAAATTGAGGAAATACGTTGGTTGATGACTTGAGATAAACGGATGAACAATACGTGAAATTGGTTTAAGAAAATTGATGTTGTGAATGATTCGAAGGATAATAATCGAACTAGAATTTGAATGTCGAGGAGATTGTCCAGTCGGACGATGGCATCATTCGCACGACTCGAAATTTGTTGCAAACGAAGATCGTCAGGTTATGTATATCGTCGATGGTATTGAGGCGTATCAAAGATGATATGCGATAACTCGGGGATAATCTGACACGGTGAATGACGATCGTGCAAGTGTTATCGTTCTGAATGGATACAATACTTAGGACTTTGGTTGAAATAAATATTGGATGAACATGATCGTGTCCTGATGGTTACGCAGATAGCTACAATGTCGACATTCTTGTCTTATGCGAGCGTAACTCTAGCCTCGTACATGCGTTGTATCGGATTTGGGGCGATCGTTCTGCATGAGCGCTGACATGGTGATTCATGTCGCAGGAATGATCAAACTCGGAAAATCAGGACGCGACAACTTTGATTGTCTCAACTTGTCGGCTTGATGCGAAGGTGAACTCGAGGATTTGTAGGACTTATGATTGTCGAATGATTGAAACTTGAGGATTGAGTAGGTCCAATCCGCGCATGAGAATGAATTAGTCTAGACATAAAACAAGAGTTACGTTTCGATGAGAATGATTATCTCGTGGGAGCGTGCATGGTGATTCATGCCCACCGTGGATAATCTGACTCGCATGAGATCGGGGCGTAACGTATTGTTAAGTCAGATGACCTTGTGATCAATTTCGTGAATTAGGATAAATGACTTAGGGAGTAAGAAATGTGAATTATGGCTTAGTGATGAACTGTGTCGTAGCGTGTTTGACTTGGAAGGATTGATAGGCAGGTTATGTCGAACGTGTTTGAAAAGATAGACTATGAGAAATGGCTTGCTGGTCGAGCGATATTGATGTGTCGAAGATTGGTTAAACGTAAATTATCGTAGGATGGCTTTGCTGAATGACTTGGACCCCGTGCGACTAATATTGGGATGTGCATAGGGAATCGATGCTCGATGTTTAGAAATCAGAGTGATGTGAGCTTGGGTAGAAAACCCCGTACCATTGATTTGGTTCGACCTTAGGATGGGGTCAGCATTGATATCGTTGTTTGGAAACTATGATTCCAGTACTGATGGAAAGACATAGCCTAGCGGTTAGACAGACGTCCGAGTGCAAAGCGATAGGATTTGTGCAAGCACCACTCATGAGTATCGGTTGACATGCATGTATATCAGGGACGCTCGAATATGTGTACGATCCGACTCGAATGGTGATGCCGGATTCTCTATCATGAGGCTTGGATAAAATGCATGTATTTTGGGGACGCTTGGAATATGTGTACGATCCAACTAAGTGATACGTTGAATCAAGTGAGACTTGAGGAACGGGAAAGTGTCGAGGATTCTGGGATTGTAAGTTTTGAAAAAAAGATTGTGGGTAACACGAGCGTGGCTCGGAGGAAGAAAATACATAGGCATAGTGTGTGCGAGAGTCCGTGAACGTTGAGTAAAAAGTTATAAGCCGATAAGTGTACTCAGTAAGTTTCAAGGACGAAACTTTTTCTTAGTGGTGTATGATGTAGTGCCCCGTCCCTCTCAGTCAATCGGAGGAATCAAAATGCCGACGGCGTTCGAACTTAGCCTTACAATGACGACTCGAAAACATCGCTCAGGTGGGGTAGTTTCGGTGAACTTGCCTCATCTTTGCCTTCACATAATAAATCACATGTTTTCAACTTGCACAAGTAGGCTTAATAATAAAAGAGATGAATCCACAAAGCTAAAGGGAATAATCCCGACGGATCGAATCGAGTTTAGAACATGAAAAATGTCCCACGGTCGGCTTAGAGTTGGTGCACGGCGTGCTTTGAAAAAGACACTCGGTCCTTCGTCCCGTGGCTTGGGAGAATAAAATTTGGTCTTCGACAAAAAACTATGAATTTGCCTAAGTTATAGGCGTCGCCGCATAAACGCTTGATAAAGTGTACACGGTTCCACTACGCAAAGCTTCGCATAGCCTTTGCTCGTCCCTCAGATTAAGTTGTATGCATGAGTAAGTAAGGCAAAGTTATGTCGGTCGACCTAAGTCATTCCAAGTGCTGTCCCGCTCATTCTGCGGTTGTCAAGTTAAATAGTCCCACGATCCCAAAGCTCGTCATATGAGGTATGACTTGGGCGATAGCATTGCGTAGAACATGAGTCGATTTAAGACACGAGCCACGGTTGGTTCAGTGGAAAGTTAGCCACGGTCCGTCGATACTTAAGGAAATACGTTATGTTCAAGTTAAGTTGGAAGGCTATGCAGTAGCCGTTCCCTGATTTCAAAGAAATATTAAGTCTAAGCGATGGTTAGTCGCCGAGAGAAAATATTTCAGGATTGTAGTTCAGTCGCCGAGGCAACCCTGGTTTGGGCTCTGCAAAGAAGTGTAAAAAGTGAAAGAAGTAAAGCAAAGGAACTAAGTAATGATGATGAGACCATGCATTACGTTAAGTCTAGAAGTTAGCGTAGGCGCGTGGTCATGGACAACTTGTCGACAAGGGCGATAGTTTCTTCGAGCGACAACCCTGGGCCATGGGACCGACTCAGCCTAGGAAGAAACAGGTTATAGCCGAGCTGGATATGAAGCAACCGGTAGGTCGGGGACTTGCATCGGGGATCGCCACCTGCGGTACAAGGGTCCAGAATGCCAGGCTATGTCCAGGATGGATAGTTAATACCAGTGACCATTCATATAGATGTGTCGACACAGGCGGCAATCCGCGTGTGTGCCTTTAGATTGAGTTGAGTTGAATGTGTATGCAGTTAGAGAACACAATATCTGGGCCTAAGATTTGGCTACAATGAAGGCGGCGTGCTTCGGCACGAGGTATGTCGTCGAGTGTTGAGTCGTTGGCATAGAGTTACATGTGTTAGGCTTGAGCTGTTACAAGTTAAGTCGAGAAGGGCCGTAGGGCAAGTTGGGTGAAGTTATATTGAGTTGTTGGGCACGACCTCGAAATGTGAGGCACGACCGCGTTGTCACAACCAAAGTCTAAGTCAAAACTGAGCGAGGAGGCACTGCCTCAGAGATATTGAAGCACGAATCGAGTTCATGGCACGACCGAGTCGTTACGTCACAGTGTATGGCACGAAAGATAAGGATGAGTCGGTGTATTGACAATGCAAGCAGGAGAAAGGTCTAGAGGCAAGGAAATAGAGTTTGTCATGTAGTTGCGTCTCTGATTTTGGCCATAAGGCAAGCACAACTTGATAGATTAACGTTGTTGAGTGGACGTTACTGTTGCAAGCACGGGATGGTCTTCAGACACAAATACGCCATGGCATTTGTCATAAAACTGATCCTAAGACAAGACTAGAAAGACAATTGATAAGAATGGACTATGTTGCACAAAGTAAATCAAACGTGTCGGTTTTGTATGGGTGGGCGAGGAGCTCACTCCACCAGTACAGATGAGTACTGACACCCACACAGTTTCTATGTGCAGGCACAGGTAGAAGCTCGTGGTACGGAGCTCGCTTAGATACGTAGAGGCACAGAGTTCCTTGGCGATTCGAAGCGTACGGCCACATGGAATCGAGACTTATACATGACATAATGTATGGACGTCGCCTTCCGAAGCTTCTGCTGGCTCAAGCATCGTATCGAGAGAAGAGAGAGAGCTGAGTGACTTGTAATGTGAGCTTGAGTGAGCCTGAGAGACTTATAATCTTGGCCTTGCGCTCCAATGTAACCGTTGTTTCAATATCAATAAAGTGCTTCTTTGAATAACTTGTGTTTGTTATAAATTTCCGCTGCTATTATTCAATGTCTCTACATGGGACTTCTGTGCGACAACCCCGTCTCAGCCGCTGAAATCGGCCGTTATGGAACCCGCCTTGCACGAGCGCAATCTAGGCTCGTGCGGCATCACGCCTTAGCGAGGACGATCACTCCTACGGGAGCGGGGCGTGACAATGTATGTCACTCATGCACAAAGCACATAGAGATTCGTCATCACTTTTTATGTGATCACCAACAACACGGAAATATTTGCTTAGAATTTGTTGACACAGATCATCAACTAGCAGACATTTTCATAAAACCATTGGCTGAAGACCACTTTAACAATCTGCGTCGAGAACTCGACATACTTAAATTTTCAGATTTATAATGTAGTATGATTAGTAAATCAATTTATAACTCAAAACTTTAAACTTTATTAATGGAGGTTATTTTTGGTACAAGTCGAAAGGATCCTTCTGTCATACAAGCGTAAATAGCCTGAAGTGATACGGTGTACTAGTCTTCGGACTACCGCTAGCTGGGATCCGGCCCCTACAGCTAAACCAAAGCAATAGAAATATTACATGAAGAAGTGTGCAAGTTATACATTAAATTTATCAATTATACTGTATTAATGACATTGGAAATACAAGCAGCCGAACTCGGACAGAACTCGGACCGAGTTCGGGCCGAGTTCGAATGGTAGCTGTACGGATTTCCAGAATAGAACAGTTGGTCCTAGCCTTTATATTCCCTTCTTTTACCTCTTCTACTCTCATCATCCCACCGAGAATTCTCCCCTAAACCCTAAGTAAAGGTTCTCCTCCTCCTCCTTTTCATGTTTTGTGGAGCTTTGAAGTGATCTCCTTCATCTTCTTCTTCCTTCTTCTAAAGGTAATCATCTATCTTCTCTCTTTTATTCTATGGCACCCAAAGCCCAAAAGAGAAAGATTGATGCCTCCCAAACATGATCATCTTCATCTGACTATGTATCAACCAATGTTTTTAGTCTAGCTGGTCCCTCTGATAAAGACGACTATGACTCCGGTCTATTTCTTGATAGGGAATTTTTCGATCTTTGGTTTGATTCCTTCTTTGGTCGTAAAATCTATGCTGGAGCTTGTGTCAACTTCATAATATTTTCTGAATATGCTCCTACCTTTAATCGACTTGGATTTCGGGACTTTTTTGAAGTTGCTGATAATATATATGATAATGCCGTTAGGATGTTTTACTGCAACTTGCAAGTAAAAGATAATGGCAATTTCTATTATTGTGTTGCTAGACAAGAACTTAGTTCAATGTTACTGATATCAGTGAATATTTTCACGTTCCTGATATTGGTGAAGCATTGGTGGACATTAACCACGTCCAGTTTCCAGAAGGTGTCACCCTTGACTCCTTTAAAGAATTGATGTGTCACCTTCGTTCTGTCCTACGTAGGGTGTATTCAAAACACTTGAATCAACACTTCTATAAACTACTTCGCTTTATCTTCTCCGCTTTACTTCCAAAAAGGGGATCTTCTGACGAGATCACCTTCATGGAATTATCTACGATGTATCATATTCACTTTGGCATTCCTTTCTCCATCTCCAAGACCGTTATGGCCTGGATGCTCATTGCAGAAGTACGGGGCGTAACCTTGTTTGCCCAATACACCTGGCATCTATCTTCAAGAGATTTAAAATTGATCTTCAACTCTGTCCTTTCTCTTCTCTTGCTAGGTTGTATCCTAACCCTCCTTCTCCACCCGGTGCCGAACCTGCTGCTCCGGTTCATGATGATGACCCTTAGGCTCCTGCTCCAGCTGCACCAGTCCTTGCTCCTGGCTTCGACCCAGGATTTTATCAGCGCTTTGATGACTTTGTTGCCCTTTCAGCTCAACGTCATCAGAGTTACATTGACTCTGAGTTCTGCCACATCACCCAGGCAAAGGTGTTACGGAACAGCATTGCTGATATACACTGGAGTCTATCTCATGATCCCACTCATCCTGTTTTGCTGATCCATCACCCCAGATTCACTGGACCGAGGTTCGATGATGAGGCTACCTTTGCTCATTTCGATCCTGCTACAACTTACTTTCCACCGGATGCTCCTAGAGGTGATAATATGCCATTATGATGTGGGACTACAATTAGTGGTTTTTGTTGGATGTAGTTGCTAGATGATGATCTATGTAGTTTTTTATGTACTAGTCTAAACTTTCGAGTTAGACTTTTTATTAGATTTTTTATAGTCATAAACTTTTGAGTTATGACTTATGCAGTTTATGTTAGTTGCATCTTATTCTAGTGATATTATGAGATGTCAGTTATTTCTTTTCTCATTGCTACTTATAGTTTACTTTTGCTACGACTTGTTATAAATAGATATGTTATTTATTTGTCTTCTGGTGAGCATTGTTGGCTTCACATATTACGGGGGAGCCATAACATTTTGAACATGACAAAGGGGAAGAAAGAGCAATACCATTTTTTTCAAAACAAAATCAACTGGTTGATTCAAAGAACAAATCAGGTATTTTTATTTCAAGTTATTAGATACATTATGGTATAGACTAAAGTTTGTCAATTATCAAAATATGGGAGATTATTGGCCCATTACCAAATGGTCACACCCGATTTTGATAAATCAACAAATGACTTAAGTCAATACACAAAATATACAAACTACTGCTAACAATATCGTGGTGTTTACTGAGTTTGATTTTCTGATCTCTTGCTACATTTATTTATTCTCTCTTTATTCACTGCCATAGTTATCTGCCTTTATTTTTAAGTGGTGATTTATTATGCTGCACTCGCACTCACTCTTTTTACCCCACCTCTAGAGGTGCTCAACGGTCCTACATTATCATGTGCATATCACTTACACTGGTTAGATTAGCTACCCTTTAGTTCATTCTTTTACTGTTACATTGACATGTTTTTGGTACCTTGCTATGTCCCATGAGGACCTGTGATCTCTCCAAGTAGTTGGTCATGCAGAGATAGTCCCCTGATCATGGAGGCATTGATGTATCTGGTTCAGGTATTTTATCGTGCTTTTACATTTATTCATTATTTCTGTTCTGATATTTAGTCTTGTTTTGTTGACCCATATCATTTTTCTGGTCTAACCGAACATATATATTATTGGGCTACAGACCATGACATATACTGTTCATTTTTTATGTTACTTATCCTATGGATTGATAGATATATTTATAGTTGATTGATAGATAAAATTAGAATACCAAGACAGCTTATATGTATTCAAGCTGGACCGGAGTCTGCTTAATATAGCTGGCAAGTATACGTATCCTAGTCTTTCGTATTTTGGGACTGGGACGTTACAGCTGGATTTAGCCCACAGTCTGGGCTGGACTAAAAAAGATAAAAAAGAAGAAGAAGAGAGTTTGTTTAGTTAGTATTTATTTTTTAATTTTATTAGTAACATTTTCTAATTAATAACTAGTATTTAATTAGTATTGTCCTAGTATTTTATTAAAAATGTTTTCTACCAAATAATTTAATTAGTTTATATTTTAATTAACAAATAGTTTATTGCTATTATTATTAAAGCTAATAAATGTTTTAGCTACTAATACTTTGTAACAATTTTGCTAGTTAGTAACTAATAGTAAAATTTTAGACTAATTCTTGGAATAAAATAGTTAATTTCTATAGCACTCGAGAGATATCCTTTTGAGATTAACCATATTTGTTTAACCATTTTAGGTGGATTTAGAGACATTTGCAACCTTACAGTAAAAGACAAGTACTTCTATGACTTTGTTACATCTACTTTATGTGGTGACTTGTTTCATGTTGGATACGTTATTTACACGACTTGATCATGTGCTTCTGTACTTATGTGCTTCTTGTTCTGGTGCTTATCATGTGCTCTTGTTCATATTTTTTGGGAGAGGAAATACTTAAGGATATGTGATCAAAGTCAAGCCGCTAGTTAGATCATGTGAATAGCCTAATCACACACCTATGTACGTGTGATTAAACCGTACCTTTATTAATTACTTTGTCTAGCCGGTCACATATTTAGTAAGTATTTCAAATTACGAGTCATGATCTTCTTATTTCACATTTCAGTAGATTATGCTTCTCTGGTGAATCAGGTTAGTCATGTTCATGGCATCTTTACTTGTGCATATGTTGTACTTGTTTTACTGTTATGGATTGTACTTTGCTCTTTTCCTGACTGGATCGTTTACAATTATACCAGGGCACTATATTGGGCGATGACTTCTGCAAGCTTCTAGAAGACTCTAGAAGATTAGAATAGATTTTGATGTATCAAATGTTATGGATGTATAGATATTATCGATGTATATTGATGATAATGATAAGGATTACCAGATTTGTCTCCGGAGATTTGGACATGGATGATATCCTAAAGATGATAGTGGACTGTGATCGTGTGAGTGTGTATGTTGGGTTATTTTTCATTTATTAGTTCCGCGAATGAGTCAAGGATGGATATCATGATCAGCTGATGATTTATAAGGTATAGACAGCTTGCTACCGTTGTTTACAACAGTGTAGATTGGGCGTGTCCGACTCGTATTCAGAAAATTGTGAGCGGGTTACGATACAGTGGTGGCTATTTTTGATGCGGGACGAGATGCTATTTCTAAGCATTTCGAAGGCAGTCAGATGATTTTCATAAAGAAAAAGACAACCAAATCTTTCATTATGTATGGTTTTAGTAATATAAATCAATTTAAACACATGTTTTTTTGGGTTATTTGTAACTAACCACCACAACAAACTCTTTAAATTAGTTATCTACTTAATCAATTATAATAAGCCTTAATTAGGTACGTGGTTAATTAGAACACATAATAAATAAGGGAGAAGAACATTCTAGATCAGATTTAGTAAATTGGTTAAGTAGTTATAACTAATTTCCCTAAAAAATAGGCCATACGGGTAATAAGTTTGCAAAAAAATAAAAATAAATTTGTAATTTCAAATTCTAGCCCTCAAAATCTATATAAACCCGTAATTTCCTATTGTTACTCATTCATTTGCAAACCAAATCACTACGTTTCCCTATCTTATTTTACCCAGATCCAAGAATCTCGTAACCGAATTAGTTACAACAGTTCTTCTCTAGCCTTCCATTCCAAACTAGAACCTAACCACAATGGTTGTCTTTGCCGACAAGCTCTAGGCACGGTGGAGCTTTGCTCGTTCCAATGAGATATAATAGCCAGAGGAGCTCGGAGTCAAAGAATTCGCCCGACGAGCATGAGCTCCAGCGAGGTTTCTATGGCGAGTTCCTCTGCCAAACACCTATGAATCCACCAGCGCGGACTTAATTTCCTTTCATACTCTTTGGCCAGCTTCCTTCTCTAGTGACCTCGTTCATCAACTTCAGTGAAGCAGAGCGACTAGTCTAGTTCATCATAGACAGTCTTTTCTCTGATTAATCTGTGGTATGGTGAGTCCATATTGAATCTTTTTTCTAACCTTGTAATTAAGGTTTTCGTTCCTGATCGACTTCCTAGCTTCCCACAGTAAACTATCATCTTCTTTGGCGGCCCCTCATTTGCTCTGTTCCGATCTTGACAGTAGAGTTATATCTCTGATTGATTTTTATGCATGCAATAGCTCCGTGGATCTACTGACGAGCCTTTCGTAGCGTGATACTTGATTGTTCCAATCAAAATTTTTATTTTCGTCTAGTAACGGCTAAGGCTCATCATTGATGAATCTTGTTTGAGCAATAGAGCATTGAGATTTGTCGATGACTGAACTCTATTTTGCATCGATCAATCTAGCACCCCTCAACACTGTTAGAGTTTTGGTTTTTTCCTTTAGAAAGCTTTAGTCCCACATCGGAAAAAACAAAGAGATTGTATCTCTATATATTAGCTTTGCTATTATTGGAGATGCACATGTGGTGTGGAGGTGCACATGGGTTTGCCATGTGGGGTTATTTTTCTAATAGAAAAAAGGCTAAAATCAACAATTAAAGCATTCATGTTTTTTGCTCTTGGGAAATTTATTTCCATAGGAGCTAAATCCCGTAGGGGCTTAGCGACTCGGACTCGGACTCGGACTCGGGCTCGGGCTCGGGCTCATGAGGCGTAATATGGCATTTTGTTGGCGCACTTAGCACGTCAGCATCGTCGCTACGCGAGTAGCACAACTTGTAGCAGAACGTGTCTTTGCATGTTCTGAGTGGTTGCTCCATGTTCGGGGTGGTTACTACCACGTCCCTAACATTGTGCTAACCGGGCAGTTGTTGCAGGGGCTTATTTTAAGGCCTCCTCCTTCTCTCTCACAGGTTAGAACATATACACAAGTAGTAGACAGAAAGTTTACAAGTGTTTAAAAGTTATGAGAGAGAAGAGAGGTATTGTACCAGCGTTGAGTTTTGTACGGGAGTTCGTGTTCATACGAGGAGTCAAAAGAGCAAGAGTATTCCAAGTTCTCCGACGAACTTGCTGGTTCCTGGAAGCTATTCGTGTGGGGCGAATAATGCTTTAAGCAACGGTGATCATTCACCCCAGCAGGAGTTTCTTCCATCTTTCGCCTGTCACCTTCTTTGTTGGTATTATCAGGATTCTATTAGCGCACCTTCGGTGAAGTGTTTGCGTTGATTTTATCAGAATTCTATTAGCGCACCTTCTGTGAAGTGTAGCACTAGTAGAATTTCTCTACCTTCTGTGAAATGTTACGTTCTGTGCACCTTCTGTGAAGTGTAGCACTAGTAAAATTTCTCTTACGTACCTTCTGTGAAGTGTTACGTTCTGTGTACCTTCTGTGAAGTGTAGCACTAGTTGAAATTTCTCTTACGTACCTTTTGTGAAGTGTTACGTAATAATGATTGTTTGTGCAATTGTTACAAAATTTCGGTTTTCCATCGAAAAATTGTGCCCCGGCTCTAACAATCTCAAAGCTTTATCGCTACGATGGAAAACGTTAATGTTTCGCTCTTCAATTCTGACTTTTGTAAGTTAGAAAAGTTTGATGGAGAATATTACCAAGTCTGGAAGAGGAAGGATTATCTCACCCTTCAACTTAAAGACGTAGATCACGTGCTTCTAGAGGAAGAACCTACTGTTCCAAATGTTGGATCTGCTGCCGCAATCACCGCGGCTACTAAACTTCAAGCAAAATAGAGAAAAGAAAATAGTATTTGCAGGCTGTTTATCCTGAATGCTATGGAAGATTCCCTTGCAGAATCCTATTCTAAAAAGAATATCGCTAGAGACATATGGGAGTCTCTATAAAAACTCTACGAAGAAGACAAGAACCGCAGTAAAATATTTGTGGTTGAAAAATATCACAAGTGGTTTTTTGAGGACGAAAAGTCTATGCTGCCGTAGGTGAAGGAGTTCCTGAAACTGCGACAGAAGCTAGAAGACGAGGCGATGCCCCTTCCTGACAAGTTTGTTGTTAGAGGGATTGTCTCAAAGCTCCCAGCTGGGTGGAGCAAGTTCTATGCAAACATGCATAGGAAGAAGCTTGAGATCAGCCTTAAAGATCTCTTACAGGAAATCTATGTTGAGGACCAGATGCGGGCTCAACTGAAGGTGGACACACTGTCCAAGCAATTGGCTAACGCCAATCTGGTTCATACCAAGGAACCAAAGGAAAAGCAGGCGGCTTTCCACAGCAAGAAGAAGGACCCTGACAATCTAAAAGTCAAGGGAACTTCTATCAAGAAAAAGAAGCCAAAGTCTCAAATGTCTTGCTTCAAGTGTGGCAAGAAGGGCCACTTTAAGAATAAGTGCAAAGCAAAGACCAAGTAATCAGAGCAAGGAGAACCTAGTAAGGTATCTATGATCACTGACATTGTTGCTATGATTGTGCAGGTTGATGCGTTAGGACTGACTCTGACTGGTAGGTAGACACTGGAGCCTCCTGCCATGTCTGCTCCAGTAAGGAGTGGTTCACCACCTACACACCTACTTCTGAAGTGGTTATGATGGCGAACCAGGCACAAGCTGAAGTGTTCGGGATCGGGACGGTGGTGTTGAAGCTGACTTCGGGGAAGTCTCTGACGCTTCAAGGCGTGAAGCACGTACCTGCTATCGTCAAGAACCTGATCTCAGGAGGCCTACTCTGCAACGTAGGCCTCAGGATGGACATCAATGCTGGCCAGATGGTGATGTCTATTAAGGGAACATATTTCGGAAAAGCTTATTATACCGAAGGAATGTTCAAAATTCAGCTTGTAAATCAGTCCAATATAATTAATATAATTAATAAAGTCACTCATTCTGCTTATACTCTTGAGTTGTGGCATAATAGTTTAGGACATGTTCATTGCAAACGAATAAACAGAATGTCTAGTCTAGGACTTATCTCCAAATGTGGGGGTAAGGTAAAGAAATGTGAAGTTTGTGCTCAAACGAAGATCACAAGGAAACCCTTTCCTCGGGTTAATCGAAGTACAGATCTTCTGGAGTTAGTACACTCAGATATCTGTGACTTCAAACAGTTTTCTACAAAGGCGGGGATGAAGTATTTCATAACCTTCATCGATGACTTCTCTAAGTATGCGTTCGTCTACTTGCTGAAGGCTAAAGACGAAGCATTCGAGAAGTTCAAGGAGTTCAGAGCCGAAACTGAGCGGCAGACTGGACAACAACGCAAAAGAATAAGAAGTGATCGAGGTGGGGAGTACAGGTCTCATGAATTCGCATCGTTCTGCAAATAACATGGAATTGTCAATGAGACTACGGCTCCGTACTCTTCTCAATCAAACGGAGCAGCAGAGAGGAAGAACAGAACGTTAACAGAAATGATTAACTCAATATTGTTGACTGCTGGCCTTCCTAAGTGCTGCTGGGGTGAAGCTGTATTGACGGCAACTTTTATTCTAAATAGAGTGTCTCATGTAACTTCAGACGTTACTCCTCATGAACTCTGGTTCAAGGACAGACCTAACTTGAATATCATTCGAGTGTGGGTGTGTCTGGCATATGTCAAGCTTCCAGATCTGAAGATTCAGAAGCTTGGGACAAGGACTACTAAGACGATCTTCTTGGGGTATGCCGAGAAGAGCGATGCTCGGAGATTTTTTGATATTGAGTCAAATCATATCATTGAATCTCGCGATGCAGAATATTTTGAAGACAAATTTGCTAGGCACAAGAATATTATTCTTGTGGATGTACCGGAGAACAATGAGGGTGCGCAGCAAACTGAAGTCTTCAATGAAGATGTGGTCCAAGATGATGTTGTTGAAACAACGGTTGAACCAGAACAAGCTGAGCCGTCAGCTAAGCGTGTGAGGAGGCCGAAGGACTTCGGAAGTAACTTTGTCACCTATCATGTGGAAGCAGATTCGCTTACCTATGATGAGGCGATGAAGACCAGAGATACGATTTTCTGGAAGGAGGCGATTGACAATGAAATTGATTCCATCACCTCAAATAACACTTGGGTGTTGGTTGATTTTCCTGAAGGAGCGAAATCCATAGGATGCAAATGGATCTTCAAGAAGAAGATGAAAGCAGATGGAACTATTGACAAGTTCAAAGCTAGGTTGGTAGCCAAGGAGTTTTCTCAGAAGCAGGGGATTGACTATTTTGACACATATGCTCCAGTAGCCCGGATGACCACCATCAGAATGTTGATTGCTCTTGCAGCAATACATAAGATGGTGATACATCAAATGGATGTGAAAATGGCTTTCCTAAATGGCGAGCTGACCGAAGAGATTTACATGCAACAGCCAGAGGGATTTGTCGTCAAGGGTCTTGAAGACAAAATTTGCAAGTTGGTAAAATCTTTGTACGGTCTTAAACAGGCTCCCAAGATGTGGCATGAGAAATTTGACAAAGTTATAAGGTCAAATGGCTACATGGTCAGCGAGACGGACAAGTGTGTTTATACGAAGTTCGCTGATGGAAGAGGTGTGATCATTTGTCTGTACATGGACGACATGCTTATCCTAGGTACGGATATGAGCTGTGTCACGGAGACAAAGAGGTTCATCTCGAGCAAGTTCAGTATTAAGGACTTGGAGGAAGCTGATGTGATCCTAGGGATCAAGATCATCCAGACAGACACTGGACTAGCGTTGTCACAGTCTCATTATATTGAGAAAATGATCACTCGTTATGGGTATCGGGATCTTCCAGGGATCGATACGCCGTACAGGTGTGATGTGAAGCTGAAGCCTAATTCAGGGGAAAGCATCAGGCAGCTGGGGTATGCTAGCATAATCGGGAGTTTGTTGTATGCTACTAATGCCACAAGGCCTGACATAGCTTTTGTCGTGGGAATGTTGAGTCGTTTCACGAGCAACCCTGGTGTTGAACACTGGAAGGCTGTGAAACGGGTAATAAGATATCTCAAGAAGACTCAGACATATACACTGTACTACAGCGGAGATCCCAGGTAGTGGAAGGCTTCAGTGATGCCAGTTGGTGCTCAGATTTGGAGAGTGAGAGGTCCACAGGTGGGTATATTTTCATAATGGATGGAGCTGCTATATTGTGGAAATCGAAGAAGCAGACTATGCTCTCGTGGTCATCCATGGAATCTGAGTTCTTTGTACTTGATACCGCAGCCGAGGAAGCAGAATGGCTTCGGGAGCTCATGTATGATCTTCTAGTGGTTGGGGCACAAATATCGGCAATACCGATATACTGCGACAACCAGGCGACTACGACGATGGCATCAAATGATCTTTTCAACGGAAAGAAGAGGAAGAGTGGTGTAATTATAGTGATTGATGTTCGGAGTCAGAAAAATCTGGCGGATCCGTTCACCAAGGGCCTCAAGCACCAGCTGGTCGATGACACAGCATGTAAAATGGGCTTGAAGGCATTCTGATATTAGTTATTGTATTCCTACCATAAAGTTTTATGCTATTAGTTCGAAGATTTATCTACTAGGTGTAGTGCCCCGTCCCGCAAAGTCAATCGGAGGAATCGAAACGCCGACGGCGTTCGGACTTGGCCTTACAACGGCGACTCGGAGACATCGCTCAGGTGGGGTAGTTTCGGTGAACTTGCCTCATCTTAGCCTTCACATAATAATTCGTGTGTTTTCAACTTGCACAAGTAGGCTTAATGATAAAAGAGACGAATCCACATAGCTAAAGGAAATTATCCCGACGGATCGAAATCGAGTTTAGAACATAGAAAATGTCCCACGATCTGATTAGAGTTGTTGCTCAGGGTGCTTTGAAAATGACACTCGATCCTCCATCCCGTGGCTTGGGAGAAGGAAAAGTTGGTATTCGACACAAACGATGAGTTAGCCTAAGTCATAGGCGTCGCCCGCATAAATACTCGATAAAGCATGCACGTTTCCACTGCGCAAGGCTTAGCATAGCCTTGGCTCGTCCCTCGGGTTAAGTGGTAGGCTTGAGTAAGTTAGGCAAAGTTATGCCGATCGACCTAAGTCATTCCAAGTGCCGTTTCGCTCGTTCTGCGGTTGTCAAGTCAAATAGTCCCACGATCTCATGGACCGTCATATAACATATGACTTGGGTGATAGCGTCGCGTAAGACGTAAGTCAGTTAAAGGCACGAGCTACGGTTGGCACGATGTAAAGTTAGCCACGGTCAATGGCACTTAAGGAACACGTTTTGTTCAAGTTAAGTTGGAAGGCTACGTAGTAGTCGTTCCCTCAATTTCAAAGAAGTTCGAGGCGGTCCCTCGGTTGGGAGTCTCGCGTTCCTATCCACGTAAGTATTCGAGGCGGTCCTTCAGTTGGGAGTCTCGCGTTCATGTCCACGTTAAGTATTCGAAGCGGTCCCTCGGTTGGGAGTCTCGCGTTCCTATCCACATTAAGAAGTTCGAGGCGGTCCCTCGGTTGGGAGTCTCGCGGTCCCGAGGCACGTTATGCCAAGTGTGATTCAGAGCACGAGTTGCTAAGTATAGCTCCGGTCGTACCAACAAGTAGGCCATGCATTTACGTGAGTCTAGATGTCTCGTAGGTGCGTGGTCATTGGACACCTTGTCGACAAAGATTTCTGCCTAGACTGGTTATACGTCGGGGCACCGGGCCCAGTCGTCCTAGGAGGTAGACGTTATAGCAGCACATGCTTTTATTGCGTGGGTAGTCGGGGTCTTTCAACGGGCCTCACTACCTGCGCTGAAGGACCCGCTGCCTACCCGAGCTATGTCCGCGATGGCTTGTCATGCCAGTGGCCTTTCATATAGATAATTGGCGTGCTAAGCGGCGAATCCGCATGCACGATGTCGGTCATAACAAAGGAAGTGTAAGCACGGTATGCGTTGAATAGTGAAATGTGTGCTCGTTTGCACCCAAAGTATTATAAAGCCTACGATTCGGCTATTCGTAAAGACACGTGCTTCGGCACGAGATATGGCGTCGTACTTGAGTTCTCAACACCGGTTCCACAAGTTTGGTTATACGTTGCGAGTTAAGTCGAGAAGGGCCGTAGGGCAAGTTTGGTTAAGTCATGTTAAGTTTCTGGGCACGACCTCGAGATGTGAGGCATGGCCGCGTTATCACAACACAAATATAGGCAAGATTAGCAAGGAGGCACTGCCTCAGTGATACGATAGCACGAATCGAGTTCATTGCATGACCGAGTCGTTACGTCCCAGAGTATGGTACGAAAGGCAAGCACGAGGCAATAAGTTGACAATTATTGAAACGAGAAGGTCTAGCGGTAAAGTATGAGTACGTTATTAGTGCTAAGGCACGGTGGTGGTCTAGATGACATAAAATAGACCAAGGCGTCGGTCCTAAAATTAATCCTAAGGCAAGACTAGAAAGACAATCGTAAAGGGGCTTGTATTGCACAAAGTAAAATAAACGTGTTGGTTTTGTATTGGTGGGCGAGAAGCTCACTCCACCAGTACAGTTGAGTACTGACACCCACACAGTGTTTATGTGCAGGCACAGGTAGAAGCTCGTGGTGCGGGGCTCGCTTGGATGCGTCGAGGCACGGAGTTCCTTGGCGATTTGAAGCGTGCGGCCGCGTGAAGACCAGACTTATACGGGACATAATGTATGGACATCGCCTTCCGAAGCTTCCATTGGCTCAAGCATTGTATTGAGAGAAATGAGAGAAAGTAGAGTGTTGTAATGTGAGACGAGTGAATTTGAGCGATTGTAATCTTGGCCTTGCGCCTCCAATGTAACCGTTGTTTCGATATCAATAAAGAGCTTCTTTTGCATAACTTGTGTTTCGTTCTAAATTTCCGTTGCGTGTTCAATGTTTCTGTATGGGACTTCTGTGCGACGACCCCGTCGCCGCCGATGTAATCGGCCGTTATGGAACTGCCTTGTACGGGCGCAATCTAGGCTCGTGCGGCATCACGCCTTAGCAAGGACGATCGCTCCTGCGGGAGCGGGGCGTGACATAATGGTATCAGAGCACGGCTTTACGTCCTTGGATTATCGATTGAATTCTTTAACTCCGTTGTTCCGCAAACTCTGAATTGTGCTTCCGTAACGTGATATCGTTGGTGCACTCTCTCTCAAACGTCCTTCGGCATGTCCATACAATAAGTCTAATATTTTCGAAAGCTCGTACAAGCGTTCAATCGAACGCATCGATAGGTGAGGACCTTTGGGTCGAACGGTGCCGACCTTGAGTTGATAGAAAACACGTGTAAAAGTTAGCAAACGCGTTGCGTGCTTGAACGACCTTACGCCAATAATAGCGAACGAACACACGAGACCGAAGTATAGTTCGAACGGGATGGTTATGCACACAGCTTCTGGCCAAGTTGTGCCGATTATCGCGCACCTCGACCTTTCGGTGCAAACGAGTCGCGAGCAATATTAAGTGTCGCTCGGTCGGAAACGGGGATACACTTAGAGTGTATATCGATAGAAGTACTATTGGACTAACGCTTAGGCATACACGGAAGATTGTTTTGGATTTTGAAGAATAGTACGAACGACCTAGTGCGTCGATGCGACGTGAACGATTACGCTAGGGATTCGTCGAACGAATCCGAAACCTGTCTTAGTGAATAATACGAACGCGAATTGGACTAGATTGGATGACTCGAATCCCGAGTGGTGTATGGTCCGTCTTAGAAATCATTCGAGCGAAAGATTGAGGATTGCACGAGTATGAAATGTGAAAACGATTGAGTAGGTAAAATCGAATCGAGGGAATTGATACGGATCCGATACGAAAAGTTAACACGACGGGTAGGTAGCGTGCATAAAATGTTTGATTTTAAAGTTACGCGAATGACTCTGAGGATTGGAGTGGATATCGTTCGATAATTGAGTTAGCAAGAAATGATGCGAATTGAGAAAATATGTTAATCGATGACTTAAGATAGACAGATAAACGATACGTGAATTTGGGTCGAAGAAATTGATGTGGTGAACGATTCGAGGAGATTAAACCAGTCGGACGATAGCATCATTCGTACGACTCAAAATTCGTTGCAAAGGAAGATCGTCAGGTTACGCCTATCGTCGATGGTATTGAGGCGTATCAAAGATCGATATGCGATAACTCGGGGGCACTCTAATTCGAGGAATGACGATCGTACAAGTGTTATTATTCGGTTGGATGCTATACTTAGGCTCTTGATTGAGACGAATGTTGGATAAAAGTGATCGTGTTTTGATGGTTTCGTTGATAACCACAACGTCGACGGTCTTGTCTTGCGTGAGCGCAACTCTAGCCTCGCACATGCGTTGCGTCAGATTTGGGGCGATCGTTCCACGTGAGCGCTGATATGGTGATTCATGTCGCGGGAATGATCGAACTTGGAAAATTCAGACGCGGCAACTTTGATTGTCTCGACTTGTTGGCTTGATGCAAAGGAGAACTCGAGAATGTTAGGACTTGCGATTGGTGATTGAATAAAACTTGAGGATTGAGTAGGTCCAATCTGCGCATCGAGAATGAACTAGTCTAGACACAAACAAGAGTTACGTCCCGATGAGAATGATTATCTCACGGGAGTGTGCATGGTGATTCGTGTCCACCGTGGATGATCGGACTCGCATGAGCTCGGAGTGTGGCATACTGTTAAGTCAGACGACCTTGTGATCGATTACGTGAATTGGAATAGATGATTTTGGAAGTATGAAATGTGAATTATGGTTTTGTGATGAATCGTGTCGTAGCGTGCTTGACTTGGAAAGATTGATAGGCGGATTACGTCGAACGTGTTCGAAGAGATAGACTATGCGAAACGGTTTGATGAACGAACGATATTGATATGATATAGAATTGGTTGAAATGTAAGGTATCGTAGGATGGTTTTACTAAACGACTCGGACCCCATGCGACGAACATTGGGATGTGTGTAGGAAATCGATGCTTGATGTTTAGAAATCGGAGTGATACGAGCTTGGATAGAAAACCCCGTACCATCGATTTGGTTTGACCTTAGGATGGGGTCAGTGTTGATATCGTTGTTTGGGAACTATGATTCCAGTACTGACGAAAAGACATAGCCTAGCGGTTAGGCAGACGTTCCGGCACGAAGCGATAGGAATTGTGGAGGCACCACTCGTGAGTCTCGGCTGATATGCATGTATATCAGGGACGCCCGAATATGTTCACGATCCGACTCGAGTGGTGATGGCAGATTCTCTATCACGAGGCTTGGCTGAAATGCATGTATTTAGGGGACGCCTGGAATATGTGCACGATCCAACTAAGTGATACGTTGAATCAAGTGAGACTTGAGGAACGGAAAAATGTCGAGGATTTTTAAATCGTAAGTTTCGAAGAAATGTTGATGGTAATGCGATCATTGATTTGAAACGGATTCGAATGTTGGTTGATCGGTTGGTATGCCTTACGACTAAGTTACCGATAGCACGAGCGTGGCTCAAAATCGAAGAAACGCGTAGGCGGAATGTTTACGATTAAGTCTTGGCCATAGCAATGGTAGGATGGTTTGTCTTCAGGAAAGTCTCAAGGATGAGACTTGTTCTGAGTGGTGTATGTTGTAGTGCCCCGTCCCGCAAAGTCAATCGGAGGAATCAAAATGCCGACGGCGTTCGGACTTGGCCTTACAACGGCGACTCGGAGACATCGCTCAGGTGGGGTAGTTTTGGTCACATCTTAGCCTTCACATAATAATTCATGTGTTTTCAACTTGCACAAGTAGGCTTAATGATAAAAGAGACGAATCCACATAGCTAAAGGGAATTATCCCGACGGATCGAAATCGAGTTTAGAACATGGAAAACGTCCCACGGTCTGATTAGAGTTTTTGCTCAGCGTGCATTGAAAATGACACTCGATCCTCCGTCCCGCAGCTTGGGAGAAGAAAAAGTTGGTATTCGACACAAACGATGAGTTAGCCTAAGTCATAGGCATTGCCCGTGTAAATGCTCGATAAAGCTTGCACGTTTCCACTGCGCAAGGCTTGGCATAGCCTTGGCTCGTCCCTCGGGTTAAGTGGTAGGCTTGAGTAAGTTAGGCAAAGTTATGCCGATCGACCTAAGTCATTCCAAGTGCCGTCCCGCTCGTTCTGCGGTTGTCAAGTCAAATAGTCCTACGATCTCACGGGCCGTCATATAACGTACGACTTGGGTGATAGCATCGCGTAAGATGTAAGTCAGT
Organism: Iris pallida; assembly: GCA_029216955.1. NCBI lineage: Eukaryota > Viridiplantae > Streptophyta > Magnoliopsida > Asparagales > Iridaceae > Iris > Iris pallida. The sequence goes on along the minus strand of JANAVB010015398.1, from coordinate 9,522,564 downwards.
TAAAGGCACGAGCCACGGTTGGCACGATGTAAAGTTAGCCACGGTTCATGGCACTTAAGGAACACGTTTTGTTCAAGTTAAGTTGGAAGGCTACGTAGTAGTCGTTCCCTCAAGTTCAAAGAAGTTCGAGGCGGTCCCTCGGTTGGGAGTCTCGTGTTCCTATCCACGTAAGTATTCGAGGCGGTCCCTCGGTTGGGAGTCTCGCGTTCCTATCCACGTTAAGTATTCGAGGCGGTCCCTCGGTTGGGAGTCTCGCATTCCTATCCACGTTAAGAAGTTCGAGGCGGTCCCTCGATTGGGAGTCTCGCGGTCCCGAGGCACGTTATGCCAAGTGTGATTCAGAGCACGAGTTGCTAAGTATAGTTCCGGTCGTACCAATAAGTAGGCCATACATTTATGTGAGTCTAGATGTCTCGTAGGTGCGTGGTCATTGGACACCTTGTCGACAAGGATTTTTGCCTAGACTGGTTATACGCCGGGGCACCTAGCCAGTCGTCCTAGGAGGTAGACGTTATAGCAGCGCATGCTTTTATTGCGTGGGTAGTCGGGGGCTTTCAACGGGGTTCGCTACCTGCGCTGAAGGACCCGCTGCCTACCCGAGCTATGTCCGCGATGGCTTGTCATGCCAGTGGCCTTTCATATAGATAATTGGCGTGTTAAGCGGCGAATCCGTATGCATGATGTCGGTCATAACAAAGAAAGTGCAAGCACGGTATGCGTTGAATAGTGAAATATGTGCTCGTTTGCACCCAAAGTATTATGAAGCCTACGATTCGGCTATTCGTAAAGACACGTGCTTTGGCACGAGATATGGCGTCGTACTTGAGTTCTCAACACCGGTTCCACAAGTTTGGTTATACGTTGCGAGTTAAGTCGAGAAGGGCCGTAGGGCAAGTTTGGTTAAGTCATGTTAAGTTTCTGGGCACCTCGAGATGTGAGGCATAGCCGCGTTATCACAACACGAATATAGGCAAGACTAGCGAGGAGGCACTGCCTCAGTGATACGATAGCACGAATCAAGTTCATTGCACGACCGAGTCGTTACGTCCCAGAGTATGGCACGAAAGGCAAGCACGAGGCAATAAGTTGACGATTATTGAAACGAGAAGGTCTAGCGGTAAAGTATGAGTACGTTATTAGTGCTAAGGCACGGTGGCGGTCTAGATGACATAAAATAGACCAAGACGTCGGCCCTAAAATCGATCCTAAGGCAAGACTAGAAAGACAATCGTAAAGGGGCTTGTATTGCACAAAGTAAAATAAACGTGTTGGTTTTGTATGGATGGGCGAGAAGCTCACTCCACCAGTACAGTTGAGTACTGACACCCACACAGTATTTATGTGCAGACACAGGTAGAAGCTCGTGGTGCGGGGCTCGCTTGGATGCGTCGAGGCACGGAGTTCCTTGGCGATTCGAAGCGTACGGTCGCGTGAAGACCAGACTTATACGGGATATAATGTATGGACATCACCTTCCGAAGCTTCCGCTGGCTCAAGCATTGTATCGAGAGAAATGAGAGAGAGCAGAGTGTTATAATGTGAAACGAGTGAATTTGAGTGGTTGTAATCTTGGCCTTGCGCCCCCAATGTAATCGTTGTTTCGATATCAATAAAGAGCTTCTTTTGCATAACTTGTGTTTTGTTCTAAATTTCCGCTGCGTGTTCAATGTTTCTGCTTGGGACTTCTGTGCGACGACCCCGTCGCCGCCGATGTAATCGGCCGTTATGGAACTGCCTTGCACGAATGCAATCTAGGCTCGTGCGGCATCACGCCTTAGCGAGGACGATCGCTCCTGCGGGAGCGGGGCGTGACACTAGGCATCTAGGTTTTGGTTCAAGGGAGGACCACTAACTGGAAGAATATCAGGAACGGTGGGTACATGTTCTATCAGGCAAGGAGATGTTACGGACCTACAACCACTGTTGTCTACTGTTGTTTTCTGCGGAAAACGGTTCCTGTGGGAAGGTTGGCTTAATTGCCTTAATGAGTTCTTAGGCAGAGTGAATGCCTGGTGTGCTTTACAGGAAGCACGGTAGAGCAGCACTACAAGGAGTGAAACTCCATGCTACAATGGGGTAACTCCACAATGAGGTTCCTATATGTTGGGGGCTGCCGAGGAATAGGATAAAGCCTCGGCTTAGCAGGCCAAGTCACAGCGGCGTAGCACCGCAAATAAGCAGTTAGTCTAATGCTGTATGTTAAAAATAAAGAGGGGTGTAGTTAGCACTACAAAGAGGAGAAGTTTCTCATGTTACAGTGGCATGACACCACGATGAGGTACCCGATTAGGGATAAAATCTTGGCCTTGTAAGCCTTGTCGTTGCGGCGTAACACCGCAAGGGAGCCTAAGGCTTCACGCTGGGTAGTTTGGCACTACAAAGAGGCAGTTGCCTCATGCTACAGTAGTATGACACTATGATGAGGTTTTCGGTATGGGATAACACCTCGGCTTTAAGCCATACCATAGCGGCATAGCACCACAAGGGAAGCGCAAAGCGCTTCATGCCATGTCTCTTTATAATGAACTCACCTATAGTGTATGGACAAAGAGATATCAGGCCGTCTCTTGAGGGTAAACTTGTAGACGCCCAAAATTATACACTGAAACCAGGCTGGCACAGGGCCTTTAATGTGTAGCCAGAAGCACATGTAACTACGTTATTGAGTGGAAAGAATTTCAGCAATGATGCAGAATTCAAGGCTTAGTCCATTCTTGTATTATAGTATGATTTTTGACCCATGCGGGAAGATTCAAGTCGTCAGCGACATCTCTCCTAATGCATGATGGACAGTTACTGTGGGGAACACTTATACCCATATATAGAGATATGTGGGGATTGTTAGAGTTTTGGTTTTTCCTTTAGAAAGCTTTAGTCCCACATCGAAAAAAACAAAGAGATTGTATCTCTATATATTAGCTTTGCTATTATTGGAGATGCACATGTGGTGTGGAGGTGCACATGGGTTTGCCATATGGGATTATTTTTCTAATGGGAAAAAGGGTAAAATCAACAATTAAAACATTCATGCTTTTTGCTCTTGGAAAATTTATTTCCATAGGAGCTAAGCCCCGTAGGGGCTTAGCGAGTCGGACTCGGACTCGGACTCGGGCTCGGACTCGGGCTCAAGGGCTCATGAGACGTAATGTGGCATTTTGTTGGCGCACTTTGCACTTCGCACGTCAGCATCGTCGCTAGGCGCATAGTGTGCTTAAGTTGCGCTCGTTGCGCGAGCCACTTGCACGACCACGTTACGCGTCCCATTACGCGAGCCCAGTTATGCAGTCCAGTATGCAGTCCAGTGCGTGTAGTGTGCACAACGTGCGTAGCGTACGTAGAGTGCGCAGAGTGTGCAGTGTACGCAGCGTACGCAGTGTGCATTGAGTGCGTAGTGTGCGCAGGTTGCGTAAAATGGCTGTGTGCGTAAAGTGCAAATTATGCTGGTTACGCGAGTGGCACAACTTGCAGCAGAACGTGTCTTTGCATGTTCTGAGCGGTTGCTCCATGTTCGGGGTGGTTTCTACCACGTCCCTAACATTGTGCTAACCGGGCAGTTGTTGCAGGGGCTTTTTTAAGGCCTCCTCCTTCTCTCTCACAGGTTAGAACATATACACAAGTAGTAGACAGAATGTTTACAAGTGTTTAGAAGTTGTGAGAGAGAAGAGAGGTATTGTACCAGCATTGAGTTTTGTACGGGAGTTCGTGTTCATCCGAGGAGTCAGAAGAGCAAGAGTGTTCCAAGTTCTCCGACGAACTTGCTGGTTCCTGGAAGCTATTCGTGTGGGGCGAATAAATCTTTGAGCAACGGTGATCATTCACCCCAGGAGTTTCTTCCATCTTTCGCCTATCACCTTCTTTGTTGGTATTATCAGGATTCTATTAGCGCACCTTCGGTGAAGTGTTTGCGTTGATTTTATCAGAATTCTATTAGCGCACCTTCTGTGAAGTGTAGCACTAGTATAATTTCTTTTACGTACCTTCTGTGAAGTGTTACGTTCTATGCACCTTCTGTGAAGTGTAGCACTAGTAAAATTTCTCTTACGTACCTTCTGTGAAGTGTTACGTTCTGTGCACATTCTTTGAAGTGCAGTACTAGTTGAAATTTCTCTTACGTACCTTTTGTGAAGTGTTACATAATAACGATTGTTTGTGCAATTGTTACGGAATTTCAGTTTTCCAAAAATTGTGCCCCGGCTCTAACAAACACTGCATCAACATTGTGAGTCGCTTACTAGGTTGGCCATCGGTTGGTATATAGGTGAGAAATCTTCTTCTTTCAATTCTTTTTGTGTACCATGGTTAACAAGACATATTTGGGAGTTCGAGACTTGAGTCAATGGTTCCGACCGATGAGTCATAAATATTTAATATGTGTGGAGTTGCTGCAGTGATTTGACTCACCTGGATTTTCGTGTTACACCTTGCTTTAGGGAACTTGAAGAGTGAGGAAATAAACTTTAGGTTGAGATCTTTTGGTTAAATAAGTCGAGTTGGAGTAGACTTGGGCCGTAAGAGAGTCATTTGACAGTAGCAGACTTGCCAATACATGAATTAGGAATTCGTATTAGTTTAGCGGTCTGGACTCTAGCCCAGTAACTGGGATATTACTGAATAAATTTGGTAGTAGTGGGCCGAGCCCAATAGTAGCATAGAGCTGGGCAATTTGGACCAATTTAAGTGAATAAAATGATAAATAAATAGAATATGGTATTTATTGTTCTTGGTTATGATTAAAAGAAATTTAATAATTAGAGTCAATATAAATCAAGAATTAAAAAGAAATTGTAGCAAACTGTTGGGCCTAGACTAAGTTGAGGAATAGAATATAGCAAAGGGTTGGTTAATAGTAAAGATGTTTTCTATTAAGAATTATATGTGGGTTAAGTTTACGAGTATAGAAATATCTAGAAATCACCTTTTATATATATATATATATATATATATATATATATATATATATATATATATATATATATTACAATATATATATTACAAGAATACGAAGATTTTATTGATTATCATTGAGTCCTAACTCAGGTTACAAAAAGGAGCTTAATATGCTCGAGAATACATAGATATCAAAATAAATTTTCAGGAATAGGAACATGAGAGCAGCTGACCATGGCCTTCTGGATTTGTCTCTTCACTTCATAGAGCAGCTGCTGACCCCCATAGGAGTACCCTTCATAACGCCATTTATTTCTATTTTTTCAAAGAACCCATATAATGGCTCCCACAGCAATTTGTTTCAAATGTTTCTGTCTTCTCGACCACATAGAACTCAGTCTATCCCCGATCGATCCTTGGCCATTCTGAATTCGAAACACACCATTGAAATAAGTCCATACTTCTCTAGCTAGATCCCCCTCCGACAGTATATGGCTAGTAGTCTCCATATTCGGAAGCCCACAACAGTGACAAGATGAGGCCAAATAAAAGCCTATATTCTGTATCACATCATCAGTCGGTAGGCAACACCATAGTAAACGCCATAATAGGACCGATCATTTAGCCGGAATGCACGAGCCCCATATCTGAGAGAATCTCTCATCTACATCCGACCTCATTCTAATGCAATGCCAAGCTGAAGTAATCGAAAACGTACCTGCTCTACCTGGAGACCAAACAAAATTCTCCAACCCGTCCTGGATTTGAGACACAATATGTTCCTCTCCCATATCTCTCCCTTTAAGTATCCGTTTCCAGATATGAGATGAAGTTTGAGAAGCAGTCGCAACAAAAGGATGAGAGTGGGGAAAGTATTTCGCCTTCATAAACTTAACCCAGAGAGAGTTAGTAGTTCGAATCCTCCACCAAAGCTTGACAGTTAGGGCATTTAGAACATCTTGCAGACGTCTAATACCCAGGCCTCCTTCCTCAATAGGGAGTGTCACCTTCGACCAAGCTATCCATGCTCTTTTATCCCTACCTTGCTTAGAGCCCCACAGAAAACTTTGAAACATGTCTTCAACCCGTTTAATCATACTTGCCGGAGGATTACAGGCCGCCAGAGTATATATAGGAATCGATGTCAGAACAGACCTAAGTAATGTAAGTCTTCCGCCCATAGACATAGCTTTATTGTGCCAACCACTGATTTTATATCTAATCTTCGTCACAAGGTCATCAAACATAGCTGCATTGTGCAATCCCGCAGTCATAGGAGATCCCAAATACGTCATAGGTAGATTAAGCACAGTGAAGCCAAAGGAATTCCTGATATCTTCAACTCTCTCCTCAGATATAAGCTTGGATAAGTAAATACCTGACTTCTCTATATTAACCCTATGTCCCGACACCTGCTCATACTGACCAACCACATTCATTATTTTCTGTATAGATTTCTTTTCTCCTCCAGAAAATAACAGTATATCATCCGCGTAGGCTAAGTGTGTAACAATTGGACATCCACTAGGCGAATAATATGGCGTGAACCCACTGTTCTCGCTCAAGGAATTGAGGTTGCAGCTCAAACTCTCCGCAGCTATGACAAAAATAAGAGGTGAAATCGAACCTCCTTGACGGAGACCACATAGGCTTTTAAAGAATCCTGAGGCATTGCCATTGATCAAGGTCGAGAACCAAACATTGTCGAGGAGGTGAAGGATCATATTCAACCATTCATTAGAAAAACCCATCCTGCGCATGACCTTGTTCAGATAAGCCCAATGAACTCGATCGTATGCTTTACTCATATCAAGTTTCAAAGCAGCATTGCCCCCCCTGTATTTGTGATGAAGCATACTAATCATTTCCTGAGCTAGCACAACATTATCAATGATTTCACGACCCTTAATGAAGCCGCTTTGTTCAGAAGAGATGAGACGAGGTAGAAGAGGAACCAGCATACGAGCAACAAGCTTTGAAAATAACTTGTTAATAAAATTACAAAGACTAATTGGCCTGTAATCCTTTATCGACTTAGGGTTCTTCTCTTTCGGGATAGGCAATAAATGAGTGCTAGTGATAGATCTGGGGAGAGCAAATCCATCAAAAAACAGATGAACCACTTCCAGAATGTCCTGTCCAACAATATCCCAAGTAGCACGAAAAAATCTGCCTGAAAAACCATCCGGACCCGGTGCACTATCTTGATCCAAACTTTTAAGAGTATCAATCAGCTCCTCCATATTAGGCTTAGCCATAAGATGGGTGTTATCATCAGGAGTAATGGTGACAGGAATTTTATGAACGAAAGTAGGGGATTGAGCTATAGGAGAGGGAATGAAAAGCTTACAATAGAAAGAGTTAGCCTCCTCTTGAATCTCATTCAATTCAGTAATAGGGTGACCCTCCTCCGAAGATAGACTGTGAATGAGTAATCTATTTCTGGTCGCCGAAACACAGGAGTGGAAATATTTTGTATTTTTATCCCCATCCCTATCCCATTTGACCCTAGCCTTTTGCTTCCAGAAGGAGTCCTCATAGCTCACCCTCTGTTTCAGATCAGCTTTAGCCTTCATCCAGTCTTCTCGGAGAGAAATATCATATTCGTAAGCCATCTCCGCAGCTAGAGCACGATCTTCAGCTTTCTTTACTTCCTGGAAAATGTCTCCAAAACTGGAGTGACTCCAAGCAGATAGAGCTCTCCGAACAGCAGCTAGTCGGAGTCCAATCCTCACCAAGCTATTAGGATTATCAATCGAATGCCAAGCTTGCCTAACAACGATAGAGAAATCCTCATGACCAGTCCAGAAGTTTAAAAATCTGAATAATTTCGTGTCTGAGTCACTTCTACTCTTGATAGTGATAAGAATGGGGCAATGATCCGATTCGGATCGATTGAGATGAATGAAAGAAGATAGAGGAGCCCACTCCGACCAATCACTATCCATAAGCCATCTGTCAAGACGAGATCCTTGTCGATTGGGTCCCTCATCTGTCTTAACCCAAGTGTAACAACTACCAGTATATGGCAGCTCCACAAGGCCCGCACCAAGTTGGAAGTTAAGAAAGTCATTGATACCGATAGAGCAAGGAGGAGAACTACCAAATTTTTCTTCAGGAGAAGTAATGCTGTTGAAATCACCTCCTACCATCCATGGTAATTTGTGGCACATATGTATCTGCCTCAGTCTAGACCATAGCTCTCGACGGCCTTCTTTTTTATTGTGGCCATGAACCACTGAAACTAGGGATCAAAATAGGAAGATGGAGCCAGAAATGATGACACTTAAGACTTGATCATGCATATCAATCTCCTCCAATGTAATACCATGTTTAGCCATAATCCAGATGTTCCCCTTACTGTTAGAAACTAAAACTTAAAACCCTAGCTTCAGTTGATAGGCGAATAATTATTGCGGAGAGACCTTAGGTTCAATGATAGCTAGAAACATAGCTTTATGAATCCGACACAGAGATTTTAGTCGCTTACAAGTCATCTTATCAGCTATGCCTCGCACATTCCACAAGAGCATATTAAACATTATTGGTTGAGGAGGAAGGGATATTTGGTTGACCTTTTCACGACGATCTGGTGTGTCGAGGCACGGCTGGATTTCGGTAAACTTTCTTCTTGCCCCTACCCTTCCTGGGGACCGAAGGGCCAACTCCTGTGTCTCTATTGCCTTCTTCCTCCTCCGAAACGTCAGTCCAACTCCTAACTATCTTACCCTCCTCGGGGATAGACTGATCTGATTTGTCCTCCTTTTCGTCTTCACCAATCAATGGAGGGTTTGGTTATAAAGTGGCTGGATTAGCATCAGTAGACAAATGAACATTCTCCTCCGAAGCAATGTCCTTCTGGATGTCTTCAACAACCTTCTCCATTAACTGGTCCTCACGTCTATCAGTCTTGTCAAACTGATCTTCAGTAGTTAAGAGCTGATTAACTGGAGCCTCGGGGATAGAGGAGCCGTCAACCGCCACCACTTCAGAATTATTATTATTCCCTTCCAATGGCCTCACGCTAACTTCTATATTAGGAGAGATAGTTGGAGGCTCCTGTGTGGGGTTGGATTCTGGGTCATTAATGATAGGTTCTTGAATGAGCAAACCTTTACCTTTATTAAGAGGGTCTGTGGTGGGCCTCTTCAAACCTGGAGGAGCAACTGTGGCATGTTTCTCTTTTTGTATTTTACAATCATCTTGACAGTGACCCTGATGAAAGCATAAAGAACAGTACTTAGGAAGAGATTCATATTCAATGTGCTGTGTGTAAGATCTGCCCTGAGGCAGACAAATGCGGACTCCTTTAGGCAATTTTTTACTAGTATCCACCTCCACAAAAATACGTGCCATGCTTGGTCTCGTCAACTCGTCCGTAGCTTTATCCAATCGCAAAGGATTGCCAATGCCTAAAGCAATGGAAAAAGCACATTTTTGGTGAAGAGTTGTATGGGTAAACCTGGGAAAGAGACCCAAACTGGGACGAGAGGAGATTCTTTGGAGGCAGTGAAATCTTTTGTCCATCTAAAAATTCTCATAGGAGCTCGAACAACATACCATATTTCACGATATCGAAGGCGGAGGAAATCAACTTCCAAGGAAGGACGGATGAGGATGTGCTTCGAGTCAATAAGACCCACTTTGATAGAACCATTGAATTTGAATTCCTCGAAAGCTTTACGGATCGTATCAATCGATGGCCGCTGATGAGAGAATTTACCAATTAGAGCAAACTTGAAAGGATCAGAGAGAATCTGTTCCTCCTCTTCCGAGAACGAGATCACAGGGACCCCCTTAGAAAAAGTAGGATTCCTTATGGCGATGGGTGGTGGTTGAGGAGTAGCACCCCCCGCCACCACCGACGCAAAAGTTGGGACCGGCAACGAGACCATGGATGCAGGTGGCCAAGTGGTCCACTAACACATGGGCGACGCCGGCCCGGCCAAAGCCAAGCCGGAATCGAGGTGGAAGAGATCCAAATCTAGGTCACCGTCACCTATATATATATATATATATATATATATATATATATATATATATATATATATATACATATATATATATATATATATATATATATATATATATATATATATATCCAAATCTAGGTCGTCGTCGCCTATATATATATATATATATATATATATATATAACTTAAGGAATTTATAAATTTAATTAATTAAGTTCCAAAAATATATAACTAAATACATATTTCTAACTTTTTGGCCAACACAGATAATCGGGACTTGGAATTTTGATACTACAACTATCCAGGCAAGTACTATATTGTCACGCCCCAATCCTACAGGATCGTTCGTCCTCGCTTTGATCGTTGCGGAATCGTTCATCCTCGCTAGGGTGTGATGTCGTGCATGCCTAAGCAGCGCACGCACAAGGCCAGGACCTGTATAATGACAAAATAGACAAGATAGACAATAACGCAGCGAAACATAATTGTAGCTAATGAAGTAGCAGCGAACGATTTAGCAAAAAATAGAATTGAACACAGTGGTAGTAGAAACAAATTCTCTTTATTGATATATTTTAAACTTTTAAGCCCCATAATTTTTTGAATTTAATTTTAATTATTTTTATATTATTTAATACGGATATTTTAATATTAAACTATATTTTAAGTCAATAATAACTATAGTAGTACTTTACGATAACTTTGGTTTGTGAAGCTCAACAAATATCGATTTCTCAAGTATAATTCCATAATTGAACCCTAGATATGGCCACGTTCAATTTGATATATCATGTCACAACCAAATTTTTTCTCCAACATTCTTTTGACTTCGTACAACTTCGGGTCAACTTAGGCCATTCGACCGTTGACCGTAATTCTAGACCCAACTTCGAACTTGAGTTCGGGACTCGACATAGATCAAAACCATTTGACCGAATATATGATTTTGACCTATTTTGATCCTACAATGCACATGCCTAGGGTGTTCCATTTAATCAAGTTCTCATGTGCTATTTATATGTAAATGGCATATGAGACCCATTAATTGACTTTTCTGGTTCAAATTGACTAGAAAGTCGTTTGGACCCTAACCTAGCCAACCCCAGTTGTTAAAATATATTTAATGTTGCCCAAATTAATTAGATATACATTTAGTTGATTTTTGGACAATAAATTGCAGCCATGTGCAATATATTCCATATCTTTGACTTGGTCTAACAACTCTCCAAGTGAGGAAATCCATTACCATATTAATCCTTTGGAGGGCCAAATCCTAACCAAAATTAGTCCAAACAAAAGCCCGAATCTCCATAATATATATACCAACAAAACCCTATGCTTACCCTCTTCTTATTGTTTGCCATGACAAAAGTTAAACGAAAATTTGGTATTTTAAACGTATAAAGAGTACAAAGTTCCCTAAACAGGAGATCTAGGTACAAAATTTATGGGAAAGTGTAACGGTGGAGATCGAGCACTGTAACGGCTCCTTTACTCTGTTAACAATCTGATGACGAACTGTACTTGCTCTGACTTTCTGATGCTTCTAAGTAGTACTCGGGGATGCCAATCAAGAAGACGTCGAAGAGTCTTTTTAACGAAGGAGAAGGACTCCTATTTATAGGCAAGCACATATACGATGTGCATAAGGATTTTATCGTACAGAAATACTGCATACGCGAGTTTTTAGGGAATATCGGTTGTAACTGCTCCATGAGGGTTGCTGCTGAGCTGACACGTGGCGATTGTTAGAATTCTCCGTAATGGAGATTTTAGACATTATCATCCTTCATCAGTAGGACCGATTAATTGACACATGGCGTGTGCCTATTGCTCGATGGCTTTACTTAGATGAAACCGATTAGATCTTGCTCTTATCGAAAGAACGACTGTTTAAACAAACTAAAATTCGATCTCATCTCAAGAGCGGCGGGTGTAGACAAAACCGAATTTGATTGCATCTAAAAAGGTACAACTGTTTAAACAAACTAAATCCAACTCTATCTCAGGAGCGGCAATTTTAAACAAAGCCGAATTTGATTGCATCTAAAAAGATATAACTGTTTAAACAAACTAAATTCGACTCTATCTCAGGGGCGACGGTTTAAACAAATCAGATTTGATTATATCTGGAAATATACACCAAACTGAATCTAATTGTATCTGAGAAGATATGGCTACCATACTGTCTACATGGCATGGTGCTACGTTGTAGGGGAACTGCACACTATACGAGCTATGCTTTTGGGAGTGTTCAAGCCACTGAGCTTTTAGGTGACAAAAAGGCTGCTATGGAGGCGACAAAGTTACCGTACTTTTGGGCGACGAGGAGACTATGCTCTTGAGACAAGAAGGCACTGCACTTTTGGACGACTAGGAGACCGTATTCTTGATGCGACGAAGTCACTGTACTTTTAGGCGACTAAGAGACTACTCTTGAGGCGACGAAGTCACTACACTTTTGGGTGACGTGGAGACTATGCTCTTGAGGCAACGAAGTCACTACGCTTTTAGGCGATGAGGAGACTGTGCTTTTGAGGCAACAAAGTCACTATGCTTCTGTACGATGATGAGACTGTGCTCTTGAGGCAACGAAGTCACTTCTCTTTTGGGCGACGAGGAGACTGTGCTCTTGAGGCAACGAAGTCACTGCACTTTTAGGCGACAAGGAGACTGTGCTCTTGAGGCGACAAAGTCACTACACTTTTGGGCAATGAGGAGACTGTTCTCTTGAGGCAACAAAGTTACTGTACTTTTAGGCGACGAGGAGAGTGTGCTCTTGAGGCAACAAAGTTTCTGTATTTTTGGGCGATGAGGAGACTGTGCTCTTGAGGCAATGAAGTTACTGCACTTTTGGGCGACGAGAAGATTATGCTCTTGAGGCAACAAAGTCACTGCCCTTTTCGGAGACGAGGAGACTGTGCTCTTGAGGCAACAAAGTCACTGCACTTTTAGGCGACGAGAAGACTGTACTCTTGAGGAGATGAAGTCACTACTCTTTTGGCCGACGAGGAGACTGCTCTTGAGGCGGCAAAGTTACTGCACTTTTAGGTAACGAGGAGACTGTGCTCTTGAGGCGACAAAGTCATTATGCTTTTGGGCGACGAGAAGACTGTCTGCGCTTCTGTGAAACTCTGAAGGATCAATGAAGGGGCCGTTAAGGGGCTGCACTTATGTGAAACTCTGAGAGAGCTGTGTTTTTGGGTAACCATAAGAGAGCTGTGCTTTTACGAAAAGTCGAAGTCATTGTGCTCCTAAGAAAATTATTTACCATCTTTGAGCGGCTGAGTCAACAACTTCTTTAATTGCTGCCGTTTTGGGGGGCTCAAGAAGCGGTAGCCCAAGATTTAGTCAAATGAATCTATTAAATGAGATTCATTGTGCTGAGTCTTAGGTTCATCCTATTACTCCGGAGTCCTTTGATCGACTGCCACGTGGCATACGGGTTGGACTACAACCTATATAAAGAAAAGCTTTTTGGGTGAGACCTTGCTCATAGTTTTCGGTCATTCCCCTGTCATGCTCGGCCCCGATTTAGCTTCGGACAACCATGGGCCTTGCATAAGTCGGCTGTTGGTTGCAGATCTCTTCGTTTAAAGAAGCTATGGTCTTGTAGAAGAACGACTACGGAGTTTCAAGATGCACTTGAATGTTTAGCATAAGAGGTTTGAAGCTGAACAACATCTTAGAGGTCTTCGGGGACCAAGCTACCGGTTTGGATCGATTGCCAATCTGAAGAGCTAAAGGTCGTGCTCTTCCCTGCTCAGAAATAGCTTCATTAGCCATATTGGAGTGGAGGGAGCTACGCGCCCTATAAGGATGGAAGAGCCGCAGGTAGTGTTGTGAGTTTCGTACAGGAGTTGCGTTCTTATCCGGGCCAATAGCTGCTTTATAGCCATATTAGAGTTCCTCCATGTCTGGCTAGAAAGTGTCTCTCTCTGACAAGCGAGTAATTCGATCTGACACTGCTGCACTTTTGGGGTTTGGGCGCTTCTGAAGACTGTATGCTTTGATGACTGCACACTTCTCAAGACCGCACACTTTATAGGTCGTGCTTTAGGTTTTAGTCTTTATATGTAACCATGAAGAGTCTGTAATAGATCTTTTGTAAACATGATTTTAATAAAGAACTTTTCTTTATGCATCATTTTTTATAGTACGAGTTTTGAAGTGAGCAAAAATTTATGGGTCTCCTGAGCTTTCGACGTCTTCAGTGCTTTTTCATGCTTCTACAAGACCCCCTTCAAAGTTTTCAAACTTGAATAAATTTGGAACACTTTGAACAGAAGCATAAAATGACACGTCTTAACGGGAATGCATAGTAGGTCGCTGACAGGCTGGCGTCATGCTTTGTCGTACACATTAATGCTTTTGAGCCATCATTTCATAAAAGTAATAATAACTCCTCGTCATGATTTTATTTTATCTTTCACGCTATTCGAAGCGTTTTGTCAAATACGAAGGGTCTCTTTTGTCTTTATTCTGTCGACGTGGCTTTGCCCTATAAGTAGGGTTTTATTTGGAGAGAGAGAACCTTTCTGCCATCTGTGTTCTCCTTCCAACGAAGCTTTTCATCTTAGAGTTTTCTTCTTCCTTCCAAAACTCTAGTCTTCTCGCCACGGCTCCCAAGAGGTCGAGAGCCCCTAGAGCTACTAGAGTGTCACGACCCGCACCCACTGTGAGGGTACGAGTACGTAACAGCGCCCAGCCTACGCCGCAGTGTCGGCGGTAGAACGCTGTTCTAAGTCTCTAACTGACCATCAACTCATGCAGTATATAATGTACTCATCATGATCAACTCCGAACGGAGGACAAGTATAAGATATGGTGTAACTCAATCACAGTCTAAGTACGATAAGATAACACAGAAAATAACTAAGAAATTGAAGACAACAAACTACTGAAATAATATCAACATCTGAATAATCTCAAATACATCTCAAGTCTCAAATCTCTATATACAACTCCAGATCTAAACAGGAAAACTAAAACAAGACAGACTAACTAAACTCCCGATCACTCCTGAGTGTCGGGGCCATAAGTAGCTAAGCCATCTCCTCAGTAAAATGTAGGGCATGTGTCCTTAGGGCAATCATCTGTAAAATTTTCAACAGGTCCAGTCAGGACAGGAACGAGCACGTCTCATCTAGAAAACCCAAGTAAATGACAGAGAACTATAAAGCAGTTATAGACAGTTGTATTGATGAAAATGGCAGTTTATATTCAGGTGATGGTAAGAAAGATAGATAAAGTGCAAGGAAAGAAAATAGCTAAACAAGAGCAGAATCATAGCAATGAAGACTGTAAAAATAGAACTAGCTGAACCAGGGTATTATGATATAAAGTCCAGGCAACAATGTAGACCAGTGTAACTCCAATGTAAGTCCAGTACAGGATGAATCTCATACAAGATGAATCCAGCAAGGGATGATTTCAGTCATAGTGATCAATGATTCCAAGGTGAGTCTAGCCTATACTCTAGCAGTGTGTTTTAAAATACCGAGATCGACATGTAAACTGCTATGGGTAATCCGGCACATCGTACCCCTGGCCGGGTGTGAGATGGCTATCATTCCAGTAGATTCCAGTAGGGGTGATTCCAGTAATGGGGTATGTCTACATGTCTTACTCTAGTATTTTCCCTCCCAGCAAGTGAATCCAGAATTTCGACACAATGATTCAAGATGAGTCCAGCCAAGTACAATGATACCAGTAAATGATTCCGAGGTGATTTCAGTAAATGATTCCAGTAGGTGATTCCAGTAATAGAAGCCGGAAATGATGATACCAGTAATAGAGGCCAGAAAATAAATGTGTGTCGTATACATGAATCCAGAAATAATAGTACGTGTTTGTAACAGAGAATCATATACAGCTAACTAGAATTGAAATACAGTAATTGACAAATAAATGAGAGAACTATCAGAGAATGTACTCGCCTGATACTCTGAAAAGAGTAGTGTGATGTCAGATGTCTGCACCAGAGTCACAATGTCCTAGATAAAGCAGTACAGGTTATAATATGTTTTAAAACAAGGTATATGATGTTTATGATGCAATCTACATAATTTCTAGACCAATCTAGGTCGAAGTCAACTCTAAGTCAACCCTGGTCAACTGTCTAGGTCAAACTAGGTCTAAGTCAAACTTGGTCAACTCTGGGTCAACTCTAGTCAATTATTGGTCAATCTTAGCCTATTGTGTCAAAATCTAGAGTTTGGTCAAACTCTATCTAAGGCTATCTAGACACCAACCATATACTAGTGTAACTAGGATACCTTAACACTATTCCCTATATACATAACAATGTATATACCCCAAGTCTATAGCCCTAGGCATATATAGCCTATGCATCACATATCTATATCTATATAAGTACAATATCAACTAATCCATATCACATCTATATAATAATATATATACAATATGTGAACTCTCACACAACAACTCACACTATTCCTCACCTCAAACCTTGTGGCCAATGGCCCATGCCCTCTCCTAGATATACATTTTATACTCTATATGATACCCTAAGCTAATCAAGCTCATCCTCCACTTCAACATTCATTCTATGACTTAACAAACAACTAACTTACCTATTAGTCCTAGACTTATATAACTCTCCCATATACATACCCATTATGAAGCATTTCCTACATACTATGAATATACCTATGATACACACATATAGGGAATACTAACTTCCATCTCCCAAAACCTTCACATAGACTCTCTCACAAAGAACCATACATTACCTTACCTAGGACACATCACACATACTAACTCACACAACATGCCTCCTGCCTGTACAGGCCCCTAGCCTGCATCTAACATTGGCCTATGGCCAATGTTACCTGTGTGTGTGTGACAGCTTAAATCTCAGGAAAGTGTGTAGCATGGTGTGATCTCAGGAACATGACAGTGTATCAACAGTGTGTGTGTAGAATGAGTGAGCCAATGTGTCAATTGGTGTCACAGATGTTTAGGTGTTAACTAACTGTGTGTGTGTGTCGAATGGAACATGAGTGTGTGGGATTAAACTGTGTGACAGTGAGCAAAGTGCCAAAGTATGTAATAGGGGAACACCCCACAGGCTGTGTGTGCATATGACAGTTCAATCAACCCCTTGATACCACCCCATTCAACAATCAAAAAGAGCAAATTCGAATTTAAAAGCCCAACAAAATCAGTAAACAGACTTATAGTAGACTAATACTCATGTAGAAGAATCTAAACATGGTTAATAACTTAAAAATTAGTTTTGGGAGCAATGAAGTTCAGAAAATAATTGTTCGAGACTGTGTATCAGTCCACATTCAACACGCAGTCCAAAATCCTATTTACTTGATAACAAACTATCCTAACATGAAAAACCTATCCATCTGTAGTTAATACACATGTAGGGATCAATTTAGGACAATTAAACATCAATTAAAAATCGTTTTAAACAGGATTTAATTCAGGAAATTTCAAGGAACCTACGGTAACAGTTATATAGGGGAAAACTGAAATTGAAAACCAAAACATAACAATAATCCCAAAATATTTGTTGATAAACCAATCCCCACTTGTACCCGTGTCCCACGAGTTATTCGTGTCCCACCAAGTGGACACGAGCGTGTCCAAACACACACAGACACGTACATGTGCACAAGACAGTGCGCTGCGTCGTGCACGCATGCACGCGTGTACAGCCCACGACACAGGCCACGTGGGGACACGTGGACGTGCACACGTGTACGTCCAGGGTAGGGGTACATGCCCACGTGCCTGCAACGTGTCCACAATACGTGTCGTGTCCGTTAAACGTGCGCGTCAGTGAAGGAATACTCGCGTGCACAGTGCGCGCGCGCGGCCCGTGCGACCAGTGCGAGGAGGAGAACTCCTCGCACACTGCACCACTCGAGCCCATCTTTTGGGAGGATGGTAGCAGAGGTTGCCCCGACCTTCGTGACAAAATTCGTGTCTTAAAAAGTCGTGTCGTATCCTACAGAAGTGTCGGGCAGCAGGGCACCCGACCGAGCCCCCGTGCTGCGTGTCCAGCACAAATTATGACACAAAAACGACACCAAACACGACTCAGTCTTCACAAAGATTAATACACATATTTAGATCTATAAATTTATTTAATTACATTTACAAAAATCAAAAATAAATTCCTTAGAGGCATTTAATCAAACACCTACAAAACAATACGACACGTGTCCGATACGGACACCAAACGGACACGAATTCCACCCAAATTTCGGGGACACCTAGGGGACTCCTAGATCTAGCTCTATATGCAAAGAAAACTGAAATATAAATCAATTTAGAGAGTTTTATCTATGTGTGCAAAAAGCTTGGAAAAGCTTCAAATGGGGGATTCTTCCTCTTGATGCCAAAAGCTCCAAATTGTCCCAAAGCTGGGATTAAATTCCACATTCAGAAAATTGGAGGAAATTAGGTTCTAATGCAAGAAACTAGGATTAAAAAGGAATTAAAATGGATTTATGGGGATTTTTGGAAGAGGGATAATACCTTTATTTTTCCAATGTTGAAATGAATGAAAGAAGGAGGCAAGCCCTAGAGAATAAGTATTTATATAGGGTGGGGATCCCTATGGCTGGTCATTTAGGTTTTGGTTAGGGTTAGGGCTTCTAGTTATGGGCCATGGGCCAAGTCATGATCAAAATAAATCATTTAGCCATAAGTCATTTCATGAAACCATGAACCATGACTTAAATGCACTAAACCAAATCCCCTCATTCTAAAATTAGTTTCTAATGACTAAATGTAGGTTAACCTAAGTTAGACTAGGGTCACCATGGCTAGGGTTAGGCTCTAGGCTAGTTCACTAGGTCTCAACAAGTCAAGTCAAACTAGAACTCACCAAATCAACAAATTACCAAATAATTCAAATAAGTCAAAATGACCAAATTATCCCTAGGCTAAAAAATGATAATTAAATCATCCTAATGACATGGTTAGGCTCTAGGTCATACAGTCTCTACGGTTTCACTAGCTGCACACCAAAATCACAAGTCATGACTTAAAACAGTTTTAAATAGTTTAAAAATTATTAAAAATTATCAAAAATTATAATGTGAAATAAATATCAATGAGTAATAATTATAATTATAAAATTTCAAAATACCCTCATCTGGAAAACTAGGTGTTACATAGAGGGGCTGCGGCAAACATGAGAAATGCCAGAGGGAAGTAGCCGACCTCGAAAGTTGCTCTCTGGCTATTACCGTTGAAGTGCACGGAGACGTGCGACCGCCTGTTGCAAGTAGGTGTTCGATGAACATCGACACCCTAATTTGCTGATGCACATGAGCATTCACTCCTCAGAGTAGCATCTTAAAGATGTGATAAAGCTTTTTCTGCTGATGCGCATGGGCAACACTCCTCAAAGTAGCATCCCGAAGATGTGCTGAAGCTCCCTCAACCGATGCGCATGGTCGTTACTTCTACGAAGTAACGACTGTAAGGTGTGATGAGGATTTTGCTGATGTACAGAGTCACTAACAATGTCTGTGCAATGCCATTTACGTTGTGCCTGCCTCCAGTACAACTTACGTAGTGCCGACGCGGATGCTTGCTTGCTGACACGTAGTAAAACTTATGAAGTTCCTACGCGGATACCTGCTTGCTGACATGCAGTGCCACTTACGTAGTACTTGCACGAATGCCTGCTTGCTGATGCGCAGTGCCACTCAACACAGCCTGCGTATTTTATTTTTTGGCCAAAAATACTTGTTTTCCTAACTCTTATTTCGTTCATGTGCAGTTTTCATGGTTATGCCTCTTTTTGACGAGGTCCTTTTTGACTCATTAGTCTGCGAACTAGGCATAAATATCGATGAGGCGCTTGTCAATCCTGCTAAGAAGTTGATCGCCCAAGGCCAACTAAAAGAGCGGCTGGCTATGATACATGATCAACATCATCTCTACTTATGTCGTATGATGGACCGAGGCAAGTTGTCTCTTTCCTCTGATGTCGCCGAGATGCTAAAGCCTCAGTTCCTCTTTGGTGACTAACTGATTTTGAAAGAGACCAACCTCCTGAAGATAAGGGAGGATTGGTATTTTGAGAACGATGATCTCTCTTTGTATGTTCCGTCAGTCGATCGGTACCTTTCGCCCTCGGTTTTCTTCTGCTTCGTCGAGAAATGGTGCATGAAATGGGTTTTGACCCCAGAGCAAGGCGGTTTAATAACAAGCTATTTCCAGGTGGACAAGCATTCTAAGAGAAAGGATACTTTCAAAAGTGTACATGATGGTCCATAGTACACTTTGCGTGTGTTGCTCCCTGGTCCCCTGCTCAGTAAATTTACCATGGATGTACATCCATTCGGGGCTTCTCTTTTTGGCCAATAGGCTTCTAGCGATGGGATGCACGTATCTAAAAGAAGTCTTTCGGGTCGAAGGCTAGACCCATCCTAAGCCTGAGTGGCACGAATTAATCCAATGGGTATTGGGTAGGTTCAAGACAGAGCTGAAAGGTACCGACTTGTGTCATGCCATCAGGGCCACCGAATATGGTGTAGAGATCAATTTGCCCCTGATCGTGGCTTTGCTGGAGATTTATAATCACCACACCGGGACCTTCTATACTTCGTACAGAGAGATGGAGTTGGCCCTCCATGAGATGTACGCCATCTCGAAGCTGCCCTTACATAAAGAACCGTATGAGGAATATACTCCTAGCAAAGAGGAGTTTTTGGGGCTGGAGAACAAGTATCCTAAAATGATGGCAGTGTACAAAGAACTGCTTTGCCATCATCAAGTGTGTGTACGCCAGGACTCGACGAAGAGTTATCCCCACATTAAAGCTTGGAAGGACTATATTGTCATGCCCCGATTCCGCAGAGTTATTTCACTCGCATTTAACTATTGGAATCGATCGTCCTCCCTTGGACGTGATGTCATACAAGTCTGGTATTATACTTGTACAAGGCAAAGACAGTACATGATTGATAATATCCAAATATGAACACATCACAGTGGCAGAAGTAGTCAAATTGAAGATAATGAGGACGTTCTTACTTATTAAATAGAACACATTATTTTTATTATAGCAGCGAAAATAAGCTTAAAACTTGAAGTCGTATAAAGATATGTAGAAATGAGCCGTCTTTATTGATAATTGAAATATAGAGTACAAGACTTGTAATGGGATACAAGATTTACAATACATCTTATTTTACATTGATAGCCAACTGTACAAATATCATAAAGCTTACATTTGATACAGTGATATATTGGATTACAACTCGATACACCGACATGGCTTACAACTCACTGATATAACTGATTACAATATTCCATACATTATGCCCTTTATAAACAGAAGACATCATCTTTTGCAAGGAGAGCTTCTGTAAGCCCAACAAATCTTCGATGCCGCGGGACCGATCAAGCCAATCTTCGTGTACAGAACTTCCTAAGCATGAGCACCTAAAAGAGTGCCCACAACATGGGTCAGTACATCATCTATGTACTGGCGAGCAGAATCCAACCTACTCGCCTAAACCGACACTAAGTGGTCAATTAAGCAAGCTTTTATTAGAATGATCATTCTATTTGGGGTCTAGCATCAATTTACAGTTCTTGAGCAGAAACATTGAAGTATGTAAACATGTTCTTAGCACCGTTCATGTGAAGGCATCATTATAGCATAGTGTAGTCATGAAAAGGCATCATTGAGGCATCGTTAGCATTGACATCTTAAACATGTTATGACAATTCTCATAGAAATCATCGTTCAACATGTATGTTTTGTTTAAACAGTTCCATAGCAAGGCTGTTGGCCCATTCCATGGTCACACCCGATTTCGATAATCAACTTATACTTTAGTCCATACACAAAATATAGAAAATGCTGCTAACTATTTCAGGATACATGAAATCTTATTCAACGGACGATGTACTGCATAAATCCAAGCGTCAAAGTCATCAAAAATTCTGAAGACTCTTTTCTACTTTTATTCTGTATTTTTACACTTTATTGAGTCTAGGAATTTCCTTGTAAAATCAAGTATGGTATTACTGGCTTAGGGTTAAAATTATTCTCCTTCTCTAAACCTATTTTTACCCTTCATATTTTCGATTACAATATTTCAAAAATATATTTCGAAAATATTCCTTTTCAAATGATTTTACAAATTACCAAAAACATGTTTGTAAACTGTTTTTACAAAAGAATTTTATTATATCTCCTGACAGAACTCCTAGCCGAGTTCGGCCCGAGTTCGGCCCGAACTCTGACCGAGTTCGGTCAGTTTGTATTCAAACTTCAGTTGCCTCCAAATCTGCGAGCAACGTCTATTTTGCGAGATATTTGCATCCGAACTCTGTCCGAGTTCTGCCCGAGTTCGGTTGGTGAAAACACCTATAAATAGAGAAGAACTTTTCATTTTAAAACATCAATTCATTCTTCACTCTCTTCTCTATTCATCTCAAGTGTTTTCTAGTGATCTAAAAATTTCAAATCTCACCTATACTTCTCTTAGCCAAAAGCCAGTACTATCAGATTTGATTTAGAAGTCTTTTGGTTATTCAGAGTTGTAAAGAGGTCGTCAAGTTTCAACAACAAATTCTCGTTGTGGAGCTGGTCGTGCGCTCGTCACCAAGCACGGTGTGTGTTAGAGTTGGTCGTGCACTCGTCAACAAGCACGGTGGTGTAAGAGTTGCAAGCACTCAGTTAAAGCTTGTGCCTTTAGTGGATTAACATCGAGCAAGAGTACTCGAGACTGGATTAGTCCTCTCAGAGGGATACCAGTATACATCGCTGTGTTACTGAGTTTGATTCTCCTATCTTTATTTACTGCTCTTACATCATTGCCATAGTTTAATTTTTAATTGGTGATTTTATTTCCGCTGCACACACGCACTCTATTCACCCCCCTCTAGAAGTGCTCAACGATCCTACAATTGGTATCAGAGCAGGTTATATTCTTATATAACATATCCTAGAGAGTATATATATGGCAGCCGTGAAATCTATATTCAACGGTGAAGGGCAATCCACAAATAGACCTCCCCTATTTGATGGAACAAACTATACATACTGGAAAACACGTATGACTTTCTTTTTAAAGTCTCTAGATTTTGATTTATGGTCAATAGTCATTGATGGATATAAGAAACCACCACCTACAGTGGTTGAAGGTATTCTTATGGAAAAGACGTATGACAAGTACACCGATGCTGAAAAAGCAAAGGCTAGTCTTGATGCTCGAGCCATCAATGCACTATTCTGTGCAATTGACAAAACCGAGTTCAATAGAGTTTCTACCTGCAAGACGTCTCATGAAATTTGGAAACTCCTTGAGGTAACCCATGAAGGGACTTCCCAAGTCAAGGAATCCAAAATCAGTAGACTGACTCAGGAATATGAATCTTTTAAAATGAAACCTGGTGAGTCAATTACACAGATGTTTACTCGTTTCCTTGATATAACTAATCCCCTTCAATCTCTTGGTAAAGATTACAGCAACCATGAGAAAATCAGGAAAGTGCTGAGGGCTCTAACAAAGAACTGGAATCCAAAAGCCACAGCAATCATTGAAGGAAACGATGTCACCACGATGACTCTAGAAACACTGATGGGCAAATTGATGACTCATGAGCTCGACTTGCAAGACTTTGAAGAGGCCACACCAAAAGAAAAGACTATCGCCTTCAAAGCTCAAGCAAGAAAATCAACATGCAATGACTCAGATGAAGAATCATCAAGTGGTGATGAACGTGCCTTACTTGTGAAGAACTTCAAGAAATATCTAAAGTTCACAAGCAGAAAGAAGAAAGACATCCAAGAAAGCAATGAAGACGAGACTATATGCTTCGGATGCAAGAAATCAGGGCACATGAAGAAGGACTGTCCAGCTACCAAGAAGAGCAGTCCATATGATCGGTCAAGATCAAACAGAAGATCCACATCTGGCCGAAAGTATGCCAACACAAGCATCTGGCACGAGAGTGATGCCAGTGACTCAGAAGAAGAAGACAGACCTTGCAGCAATGCAAATGTTTGTCTTATGGCATTCGAAAAGGTATCATCTAATCCTCTGTTTGATGATTTTACTTTTGATGAACTAGAGACTGCCTTTAGCGATTTACTTGAAGATCACAAAACTGTGCTCGACAAGTATAAGCAATCTCGAAAAGAGATTAAGGCACACACAGCCGAGATAGCTAGATTGTCTAATTTACTTGAAGACATTAAAGAGACATCTACTACCGGTAACACGGAAGAGATAGCCAAACTTAAAGTAGACTATCAAGAGGCTATCCTCAACATTGAAAAGAAAGAAAAAGACTATGTCAAAATACACAAACTTTATGACATAGAGAAGAAGTTGCACCTAGTAACTGAACAAAGACTCCTTGATATGACTGCAAGATACGAAGAGTCTGTAGCGATTTCTAAAAAGTTAGAAATCAAGTTGGGCAAACAGGCAATACCTGTGACACAGCCCAAGATTAGTCCTAATGCAAAGCATACACCAAAAAGGACTAAAAACAAGAAAGCACAAAGGAAACACGAACACTATTATGCTTTCACTTATAGGTTTTCCAAACAGAACAAGCCTGCAAACACAGTTTATTCCACTAAACTGACTTGCACATACTGTGGTACACACGGTCATATATCACAATATTGTATGGCAAGAAAGTTTGTTGATAACCATACTCTAGTTTGGAAACCTAAGGCTAATCTGAGTGGACCCTTCAGAAAATGGGTACCAAAGGATTCATCTACTTGTCTTGTAGGTGGACCCACAACCCTCTCATGCTAGAAGCAAGTGGATTCTCGATAGCGGATGTTCGCGACACATGACCGGTGATGCATCTTTATTCGCTACGCTATCGATGAAGAAAGAAGGATACGTCTCCTTCGGAAATAACTTGAGAGGTGATATTATAGGTAATGGTACTGTAGGTATGTCTCCTTATCCAATAATAAAAGATGTTTGTCTAGTAACCGAATTGAAGCATAACCTATTGAGCATAAGTCATTTGGCAGATAATGGTTATGGTATCAATTTTGTGAAAGATAAATGTACTATATATGATATGTCATCTGGTGATCCCATATATAAAGGGATTAGAGAAGACAATATATATGTTTTCTTTTTGGAGAATACTAATAATACAGGAAGGTGTCTAGTAGCCAATCAAAATGAAAGCTGGCTATGGCACATGAGACTAGGACATGCAAACATGGATACTATCTCACGTCTGAACACAAAGAAGTTGGTAAAAGGACTCCCAGAAATCCCTTTCAAGAGAGACATGGTATGTGCTGACTGTGAAAAGAACAAAGCACATAGGTCTTCTTTTAAATCCATCAACGCTGTAAGTACTTCGAGACCTTTGCAGTTGATTCATATGGATTTATTTGGTCCTAGTAGAGTCGCTAGTCTTGGCGGTAAACTCTATGCTTTTGTCATTGTTGATGATTTCTCTCGTTTTACATGGGTTTACTTTTTATCAAACAAAAGTGATGCAATTTTTGAATTTCAGATATTTTGTAAAAAGGTTCAAAACGAAAAAGGCTTCATGATTACTCGTATCCGAAGTGATCATGGTGGCGAATTCGAAAATACTGATTTCAAAAAATTTTGTGATGATAGTGGATACTACTACGAATTTTCTTATCCTAGAACTCCCCAACAGAATGGTGTTGTGGAGCGGAAGAACCGTACTCTAAGCGAAATGGCTAGAGTCATGCTTAATCAGCATAATCTTCCTAAATATTTTTGGGCAGAAGCTGTTAGTACAGCCTGTCATATTTTAAATAGGGTGTTAATTCGACCTATATCGAAGAAAACACCATATGAGCTTTGGTTTGGAAGAATTCCAAACATATCTTATTTTAAAGTTTTTGGTTGTCGCTGTTTCATCCTGAACACCAAGGATAACTTGGGTAAGTTCGACTCGAAAGCAGATGACGGGATATTTCTCGGATATGCTGCTAAGAGTAAAGGATATAGAATTTTTAATAAAAGATCTTTGATTGTTGAAGAAAGTATTAATGTTACCTTTGATGAGTTGAATAGTCATAGATCTAGCGACAGTGATGATGAAGATGCACCTACAAAGAAGAGTTCTGAGAAAGATCCTACCCAAGAGGCAAGAACTGATAAAAGTTCTGAAGATGCAGGAACTGAGAAGAGCCTTGTGAAAGGTATAGCCCAAAGATTCGAATCATTAAGATTCAAACCGGATCATCCAGAAACTCTCATAATAGGTGATGTATCCAAAGGTGTAAGTACTCGTTCATCTCTTAGAGATTCTGAAGTAGCAGCTAATGTAGCATTTATTTCTCAAATAGAACCTAAGAATATTGATGAGGTTTTTTCTGATGAATTTTGGATTTCTGCTATGCAAGAGGAACTTAATCAATTTGAGAGAAACCAAGTTTGGGAACTCGTTCCTAAACCTATTGGTCAATCGATAATTGGTACCAAATGGGTGTTCCGAAATAAACTTAGTGAAGATGGTCAAGTTCTACGCAACAAAGCACGTCTAGTTGCACAAGGTTATAATCAAGAAGAAGGAATTGATTATGATAAGACCTATGCTCCTGTTGCTAGACTAGAAGCCATTCGCATGTTTTGTACTTTTGCTTGTTTTAATGATTTCAAACTTTTTCAAATGGACGTGAAAAGCGCATTTCTAAATGGATTTTTGAAAGAAGAAGTTTTTGTGAAACAACCCCCTGGTTTTGAAGATTTTCAAAAACCTGATCACGTCTTCAAGCTTAAGAAAGCACTTTATGGACTCAAACAAGCACCTCGTGCTTGGTATGAACGCCTAAGCGCCTTCTTACTTGATAATGGTTTTTCAAAAGGCAAGATTGATACTACTCTTTTTATTAAATCTATGAATAATGATATACTTCTAGTGCAAATTTATGTAGATGACATCATCTTTGGTTCTACTAATGAACAACTATGTCAAGAATTTGCCAAGTGTATGCAGAGTGAATTTGAAATGAGCATGATGGAGAGCTGAACTTCTTCCTAGGATTGCAAATCAAACAACACTCAAACGGAACATTCATCAACCAAGCCAAGTACACGAAGGATATACTAAAGAAGTACGACTTCGAGAATGTGAAGCCAATTGGGACTCCTATGGCTACATCTACAAAGCTTGATGCTGATGAAAGTGGCAAACCTATTGATCAGCGTAAGTATCGAGGTATGATTGGTAGTTTATTATATTTAACTGCTAGTCGTCCTGATATTATGTTTAGTGTTTGCATATGTGCACGATATCAGGCAAACCCTAAGGAATCACATCTTAGTGCCGTTAAGCGTATCTTCCGATACCTTAAAGGAACTTCTACAGTTGGCTTATGGTATCCCAAAACCAAATCCTTTGACCTCATAGGTTACTCGGATGCGGATTTTGCTGGATGCAAAGTGGACCGTAAAAGTACCAGTGGTACATGTCATTTCTTGGGAAAGGCCCTGGTCTCTTGGTTTAGCAAGAAACAAAATTCAGTAGCATTATCAACAACTGAGGCTGAGTATATCGCCGCAGGACGTTGTTGTGCTCAAATTTGTGGATGAAGCAAACCTTAGAGGACTACAATCTGCACTATACAAATGTTCCTATATATTGTGATAACACTAGTACAATTAATTTAACTAAGAACCCTATCTGTCATTCACGCACAAAGCACATAGAAGTTAGACATCATTTTTTACGTGATCATCAACAACACGGGGATATTTGCTTAGAATTTATTGATACTGAACATCAACGAGCAGATATTTTCACTAAACCATTGGCTGAAGACCGTTTTAACATCTTGAGGCGTGAGCTCGGCATTCTTGAATTCTCGGATTCTTAAAACATATGGTAATTAAATACTGTATTTATGACTTGATAATTTATTATCTAATGAAAATTATTTTTGGGGACAAACTTACAAAGGATATGTCTGTCACCACGGCTACGGTCGAAGCGAAGCGGTACTTAAGAGTTCCCCGGTGAACCACGTTAGCTGGGACAATCCCTACAGTTAACCTAAAAATAACAGCAATTAGTTAATAAACCAGTCAAACATCATTTATTACAATCTTTACTTACCTGACTGCTTTAACTATCTCGGGAATGCAAGTGGCCGAACTCGGCCCGAACTCTGACCGAGTTCGGACCGAATTCGGACCGAGTTCGATCGGCGCTGTGATGGCTCCAGAACCGAACAACCGGCCCTAGCACCTATAAATCTCATCCTCTCTTCCACTATTTCTCCACACCAAAACGTGAAATAGTTCTACCTCCTTCCAGAAGACTTTCCTCCTCCTTCTTTGCAAGGCATCGACGATCTTCCTCCATCTCCTTATGGCTCCGAAGCGTCAACGAGGAAATTCTTCTCAGGGTGCTTCCTCCTCATCCGACTACACTCCGGCTAGTCTCTTCAGTCCAGCCAAACCTAGAGATCCCGAGGAATTTGATGGCACTCTGTTTCCCGACAGAGACTTCTCAAATCTCTGGTTTGATTCCTTTTCTTTACGTCGTATTTGTACTGGAGCCTTTGTCAACTTTACAACCTTCTTTGAATATGCTCCTGTTTTTGATCAACTTGGATTTCGTGACTTTTTCGAAGTCCAAGATAGTATTTTCGACAATGCTGTCCGTATGTTCTACTGCAATTTACAAGTACAACAAAACGGAAATTTCTATTCCTGCGTCGCTGGACAGAAACTAGAATTTAGTGCCACCGATATCAGTGAATATTTTCACGTTCCTGATCTTGGTGATGCTCTTGTTGACATCCACCATATTCAGTTCCCTGCCGATGTCACTTTAGTTTCTTTTAGGGAATTGATTTGTCACCCTACTCCTCCTCCTCGGAGAATATTTTCTAGACATCTTAACCAGAATTTTTACGAACTTCATCGTATGATTTTCTCGGCCCTTCTTCCGAAGAAAGGCTCTACCGATGAGGTCACATTTTGGAACTCTCTGCTATGTATCACATTCATTTTGGAATTCCTTTCTCCATTCCAAAAACCATGATGTCTTGGATGCTCAACTGCAAGAATGCAGGTAGGAACCTTGTTTTTCCTATGCACCTTGCGAGTATTTTTCGCCGTTTCGAGATTAATCTTGAAACGTGTGCTATTTCTTCTCCACCTGTTGAGTTGACTCGCTCTCGTCGATTTCCTCAACCTCCCGGTGCTGCTCCTGCTGACCAAGTAGCTGATGCTGAGGCCCCTCCAGCAGATGCTCCTCCTGCTCCGGCCCCTGCCCCTGGACTCGATCAGGCTTTCTACCAGCGGTTTGATGATTTCGTTGCCGTATCCACGCAACGTTATCAAGACTCCGAGTTCCGGCATATTTCTCAGGCCCAGGTGCTGAGAAACAGCATTGTCGATCTCCATTACAGCCTGGTGCATGATCCAGTTCATCCACTCACTATCCTTCCACATCCTGCTTTCCCTGGTCCTCGTTTTACTGATGAAACTACTTTTCAGTACTTCGACCCGACCACTGCCTATTTCCCTCATGATCCTCCCGGTGCAGACGACACAGAGATGTGATGTGGATTCAGCCATAGGATAGTGGATTTAGTTTTGTTTAGTTTTGATGCTGTTCATGTAGTACTTTTACTTTCATGTCTAAACTCTTTCAGTTAGCCATTTATCAGTTGTACTTATTGACTTTCTAGTGGAAAATTTATGATATTTCAGTTTATTGCATTTCACTTATCTATGCTTTAATTACTATTTTTTCTTTCACTTTGTCTTGTCTTTTCTATTGTTGGCTTCATGATTTACGGGGGAGCCGATTTATTTTACTACTTGACAAAGGGGGAGAAAATGAGTATACAAAAATATCACAAAATGCAAATGCAAGGCTAGAACAAATTTTTTTTCAGGTATTTTGATATGTTGTTTTATTTTTATAAATATATTTTGGTATAGACTCAAGTTTGTCAATTATCAAAATGGGGGAGATTGTTGGCCCATTCCATGGTCACACCCGATTTCGATAATCAACTTATACTTTAGTCCATACACAAAATATAGAAAATGCTGCTAACTATTTCAGGATACATGAAATCTTATTCAACGGATGATGTACTGCATAAATCCAAGCGTCAAAGTCATCAAAAATTCTGAAGACTCTTTTCTACTTTTATTCTGTATTTTTACACTTTATTGAGTCTAGGAATTTCCTTGTAAAATCAAGTATGGTATACTGGCTTAGGGTTAAAATTATTCTCCTTCTCTAAACCTATTTTTACCCTTCATATTTTCGATTACAAATATTTCAAAAATGTATTTCGAAAATATTCCTTTTCAAATGATTTTACAAATTACCAAAAACATGTTTGTAAACTGTTTTTACAAAAGAATTTTATTATATCTCCTGACAGAACTCCTAGCCGAGTTCGGCCCGAGTTCGGCCCGAACTCTGACCGAGTTCGGTCAGTTTGTATTCAAACTTCAGTTGCCTCCAAATCTGCGAGCAACGTCTATTTTGCGAGATATTTGCATCCGAACTCTGTCCGAGTTCTGCCCGAGTTCGGTTGGTGAAAACACCTATAAATAGAGAAGAACTTTTCATTTTAAAACATCAATTCATTCTTCACTCTCTTCTCTATTCATCTCAAGTGTTTTCTAGTGATCTAAAAATTTCAAATCTCACCTATACTTCTCTTAGCCAAAAGCCAGTACTATCAGATTTGATTTAGAAGTCTTTTGGTTATTCAGAGTTGTAAAGAGGTCGTCAAGTTTCAACAACAAATTCTCGTTGTGGAGCTGGTCGTGCGCTCGTCACCAAGCACGGTGTGTTGGAGTTGGTCGTGCACTCGTCAACAAGCACGGTGGTGTAAGAGTTGCAAGCACTCAGTTAAAGCTTGTGCCTTTAGTGGATTAACATCGAGCAAGAGTACTCGAGACTGGATTAGTCCTCTCAGAGGGATACCAGTATACATCGCTGTGTTACTGAGTTTGATTCTCCTATCTTTATTTACTGCTCTTACATCATTACCATAGTTTAATTTTTAATTGGTGATTTTATTTCCGCTGCACACACGCACTCTATTCACCCCCCTCTAGAAGTGCTCAACGATCCTACAAAGGCAACATGTTGGCATACTGAATTTAACAGGTTAAGCAGGTTCTCATTTGAAAGACAACATCACAACATCATATTGTTTAGCATGTTAAGCAGGCAAGTTGAACCAACATATATATATATATATATATATATATATATATATATATATATATATATATATATATATAATATCACATTTAAGTGATTTCGTACCAATAACCGACTCCTCTTACCTGCATCAAGTACAGGTTAGCAGATATACTTACTCTGCCTACACAAAACATTCATTAGTGTGCATACTGACTACTTGGCCACTGGTATTGTTAACCCATACGGACGTTGTCATATAGGACTACAAAGGGTATTGCGATGAACAAACAAAGTAGGTAGCAAGCCTCTAAGAATGACTCGCAATACCAAAAGATTTTGTAATGTCCAGTCAATGTAGGTAGCTAGCCTCTATGAGTGTCTTACAAAACCCGTGCTACCAAAGCACACCAATGTTTCCTCCTTGGCCGAATCGGTCCCGGCGCCGAGTACCGTCGAAAAAACTAATCACCCCTTATATACAAGTTGTCCATGACCATGCGAATGCCTGTCCGACTCGATCGTCAACATAAACGCATGGTAAAATAATAAAAGAAGTAAAGGCAACAGTGCATCATCTTATCTCATCCAAGTAATGTTCAATGACATATTCATTCCAATCATTACCAACATTTCATTTGGTGATCTCAGCGATCCCAAGACTCATCATACCTTCGCATCAATTCATTCTTTTGCACATTATCATAACATTCAGTTCTTAAGGGACATATAGCATCTCATTCATTTCAAAGCGACAATATTATTCATTTTATTTTAAGAAAATAGGCAGCATTTATATCTTGGCAATGGTTACACAAAGGGTACATGATTCAAGTTGTTTCATTCATTCATTGGGTCGATAGCATAGCCAGTTCATTTCTTATTCTATCATTCACACGACATCTCATTTAAGTCTTCTACTTTGTTCCAGTAATGTTAAGTATAAGGGACATTATCGATTCATCTCAGGCATCACGTCACAGTAGCAGTTCAATGTGATTCATTCAGCAGTTCAATGTTCATGTGTTTCCATTTCAATATTAGGCAACATAAGCATCTCTATTATCCAGCAACTAAAACATGGGACATTTAGGGATAATTCATAGCATCACATTACTCAATTTTATTAGGCATGAAGGAGTAAGGAGGAGGAAGGACAGTTCCACTCACTTGCATAAAAGGGTCTTCCTGTTCCGATTGTACACATTTCCCCTAAGCGTAGCTCCACCAGCGAGCCATATTCCAATACCTATTCCGTCTAACCAGCTAAGAGAGACATCATCAGCCTCAATTCTCCTGATTTCCAACCCAAGTCACGGTCTAACATTCTGATCGCATCCAAAAAGACAACTAAATGCCTTGCACGGAGCAGGGCATTTCATAATATACCACTCAAAAAAAATTTCATCCTCAAAACTTAAGGAAACAATTTATTCTACTAATTCACTTAGTCACAGCAAGTTACTTATTCAGTTTTTATTCAATATCCATTTCAGCACGCTCGGTCATCTCAAAATCTATCTAATTGTACCACTCAACTCATTAATGATTCAATCCGTCATTCTCTTTTCCAAAGTATTTGTACTTCTCATTGATTTACCAATATTCTTCCAGTATTGTTATCTTCGTAGCCTACCACTTCATTTGGATTCATACACATATCTTAGACGTCCCCAAAATACATGTATTTCAGCCAAAGTCCATGCTAGTACGATTCAATAAGCTCCCTCCATAGTGTTATCTCCGTCGCAACTATCACTTCGGTTGGATCCATATACATACTTTAGGCATCCCCAAAATATATGCACTTCAGCCAACTTCTATGTTAGTGCGATTCGATAAGCCACGATTGTAACTCTTTTTCTCAAATCCGACTTAGCATCCTTTCAATTGAATTAATACTTCGCCGCAATCGCTATCCTTCCCCAGCCACACCCTCAACATCAGGGACAACTCAAATAAGTTCCTTATCCAAGCATAATATTCTAATATTCGATCAAAGATCTAACTTAGAGCCAACCATACCAAGAGTTCATGTGCAATTTATATTCCTTTCCAAATCTAACAATATTTCCACCGAGGTAATTCATCTTTTCTGAAAGATAAATCCGAAGTCACCCACTATTGATTACCTGAGCCAAGAGTACAATTGTATGCAACGGTCAAAGTTAACCCAGCTACCCAACTTTAGATACCGATCCCCCGTCATGAGCAGTCAATTCCATCTCATGGAATAATTCACTACTCGATACATACAACTCAAGTCTCATCCCACGATTACAGTTCCCAATTAAGGCCGACATATAACTTCACAAGGGTCAAACATCTCTAAGGTTCATGTTAAAGCATATACTTACAACATATACTTTCTTAGGTCATACTCATCACCATCTCTCATTCAATACCAAAAGGTTATCCTACGGTTTGCCAATGGTCACCTATTATTTGGTCAAGTCTCTAAGGCTAGCTATACTAACAGCTCAACCTATTCACTTGGTGACTTCTTTAGATGGATGGCTACTAGGGATGATACTAATTTCTTATTCTCAGGCCAACAAGCAACCGGCAGTTCTAAAGAACTCTACCCAAACCTATAGGTATCAACTCAGTCTGAGCAACTAATCGTCATTCGGCTATGTCGACAATTGGTTAAGAAGCCCACGATATTTAGGGTCAAGTCTATCTATTGCCATCCTCAAGGAACTAATTCCTACAGAGGCTCATTCTAGACTTACCCAATGACCGACTAAGATCGATCTAGCAACATTAAGGTGAAATCCCGACCCGACATATAATTCTCAACGACCCTATTTACATTCCAATTCTATTGTACCCACACAGATCTATATACCGAGGCTAATTATTCAAGGGTTGTTGATTCCGATAGTTTTAACAGAACTATGGAATCATTGTATTCGGTCTGTACGATAAATTCATACCACTAAGCCATAAGCCAGCATTTTATATCTCAACTGACAGCCGTCTATACCGTCACTCCATCTACCGTCACTATCCAACATATTTCGTGGTTCTTAATCCCATTCGTTTTCATCCATCAAATCTCATACAGACATTCTTAACATCTCGTATTACAAGAGTCGAGTAGTTCATTCCATTCAATATGACAATTCATGTATTGATTAACTATTCTTTATGCAACAAGTATTCTGAGGCACTACTTGTTACTTTTAGGATACACTTCAATTCCTCAACATACATGCACATATGCAACGACTATCTATTTCTTCCAGCTCAAACGTAGACTTTACTGATTTTATCCTTCGGCGATCAAGATGGATTAACATCTTATCGCACCTTAGGGTCAAGGCACAGATTTCTGACACTCATTCGAGTCACCGATAATATTTCAAAACTTTTAATTTAGCAACTAGACTGTAATAGCCATACATGATTTGCATCCAACCAATCGAAATCAGCGTTCAATGTTTAATTCACATCATTCTCTTAACAATTCCATTTACCCACAACATACTAACCGTCTTACTAGTCTGAGTCATTACTCGATTGAAAAATTTCTAACCAAGGCACCCGTTACGATTTCTAAAAATCTCGCTACCCAGAATAACTTCACCGTCAAGGGTAACTCGAGTCAACTAGCAACAAGGCATGACTTCCAGCTAAGTCTCGGTACTACCCAAGGCTTACAGATAGATACATTACTATCCAATGGAAAGGGTCGCGATACATCTCAATTCTGAAGTGGTAGAGGCAATATACCTCTCAGAAATGAAGCCATCCTTAAACCATACCAAACCTAAGTCTATTTCCGACATTTATGATCTATAATAATCACAACACTTAGCCAACATCTCGGATCTCAATATCACAAGCCAACATTCTTAGGGTCTCACAAGCACTAGCCAACATACATGAGTCTACTCACCAATTCTGTTGAACTCTTCCATCAATTGCCCCATTCACAATTCTTTCCAACGTACGATGCAGTTCTCAAACTTGTTCCGAAAGCACACATGGCAACTTTTTCTCTATTCCCACATTCCGAACATCATTCACAACATAGCATACTATGGCATCTTGTCATTATTGGGTTATAAGTGTCCAAACCAACGACAATCATTCATTCATAGGCATCACAATGTATTTAGACTTATTATATAGAACATTCAGTGAGCATCCAAGAGGGTCAACAAACTTTCAGACACGAACAACTTGAAGGATTACAGGAACAACAACAGCATAATCGCAGAAGCAATCATTGATTTAATCACGGAAGCAACGTTGAGTGATCGCGGAAGCAACTTTGGTTAATCGCTGATGCAACTTTGATTTGAAATGAATCAAATAAGAGTCCAAGGATGTAAAGTCGTACTCTGATACCAATTTTTTGCCCCAATTCTGCAGAGTTATTTCACTCGCATTTAACTCGTGGAATTGATCGTCCTCGCTTGGGCCTGATGCCATACAAGTCTGGTATTGCACTTGTATAAGGCAAAGACAGTATATAATTGATAATCTCCAAATAAGAACACATCGCAGTGGCAGAAGTAAACAAATTAAAGATAATGAGGACGTTCTTACTCATTGAATAGAACACATTATTTGAATTATAACAGCAGAAATATGAAGAAAACTTAAAGTCACACAGAGATATAAAGATATGAGTTGTCTTTATTGAAAATTGAAATATAGAGTACTAAACTTGTAATGGAATACAAGGTTTACAACACATCTCACTTTACATTGATAGCCAACTGTACAAATGCCATAAAGCTTACATTTGATACTTTGATACATTAGATTACAACTCGATACACCGACTTGGCTTACAACTCACTGGTATAACTGACTACAATGTTCCATACATTATGCCCTTTATAAATAGAAGACATCATCTTTTGCAAGGAGAGCTTCTCCATGACCAATAAATCTTCGATGCTATGGGGTCGATCAAGCTAATCTTCGTGTACAGAACTTCTCAAGCACGAGCACCTAAAAGAGTGCCCACTACGTGGGTCACTACATCATCTATGTATTGGCAAGCAGAATCCAACCCACTCGCCTAAACCGACACTAAGTGGTCAATTAAGAAAGCTTTTATTAGAATGATCTTTCTATTTGGGGCCTAGCATCAATTTACAGTTCTTGAGCAGAAACATTGAAGTATGTAAAGATGTTCTTAGCAGCGTTCATGTGAAGGCATCACTATAGCATAGTGTTATCATGAAAAGGCATCATTGAGACATCGTTATCATTGACATCTTAAACATGTTATGACAATTCTTATAGAAAGCATCGTTTAACATATATGTTATATTTAAGAAATTCCATCGCAAGGCAACATATTAGAATACTGAATTTAACAGGTTAAGCAGGTTCTCATTTGAAAGGCAACATCACAGCATCATATTATTTAGCATGTTAAGTAGGCAATTTGAACCAACATATATATAATATATATATATATATTATATATAATATTATATTATATATTATATATATATATATATATATCACATTTAAGTGATTTCTTAGCGATACCCGACTCCTCGTACCTGTGTCAAATACAGGTTAGCAGATATACTTACTCTACCTGCACAAAACATTCATTAGCATGCATCCTGACTACTTGGCCACTGGTATTGTTAAAACCATACGGGCGTTACCATACAGGAGTTCAAAGGGTATTGTGATGAACAAACAAAGTAGGTAGCAAGCCTCTAAGAATGACTCGCAATACCAAAGGATTTTGCAATGTCAAATCAAAGTAGGTAGCTAGCCTCTAAGAGTGTCTTGTAAACCCGTGCGACCAAAGCACGCCAATGTTTCCTCCTAGGCCGAATCGATCCCGGCGCCGTGTACCGATTCGAGGAAACTAATCACCCCTTGTACAAGTTGTCCATGACCATGCGAATGCGTGTCCGACTCGATAGTGAACGTAAACTCATGGTAAAATAATAAAAGAAGTAAAGGCAACAATGCATCATCTTATCTCATCCAAGTAACGTTCAATGACTTATTCATTCCCATCGTTACCAACGTTTCACTTGGTGATCTCAGCGATCCCATGACTCATCATACGTTAGCATCAATTCTTCTTTTGTACATTATCATAACATTCAATTCTCAAGGGACATATAGCATCTCATTCATCTCAAAGGGACAACATTATTTATTTTATTGTTTATAAGAAAATAGGCATCATTTCATATCTTGGCAATAGTTATACAGAGGGTACATGATTCAAGTGTTTCATTCAGTTCATTGGGTTAATAGCATAGCCAGTTTATTTCTTATTCTATCATTCACACGGCATCTCATTTAAGTGTTCTACTTTGTTTCGGTAACGTTAAGCATAAGGGACATTATCGATTCATTTTCAGGCATCAAGTCACAAGTGTGATTCATTCAGCTGTTCAATGTTCATGTGTTGTCCATTTCAATATTAGGCAATGTAAGCATCTCTATTATCCAGCAACTAAAACATAGGACATTTAGGGACAATTCATAGCATCAAATTACTTTATTTTATTAGACATGACAGGGTAAGGAGGAGGAAGGACAGTTCCACTCACTTGCATAAAAGGGTCTTCCTGTTCCGATCACACACATTTTCACTAATCGTAGCTCCACCAGCGAGCCACGTGCCAATACCCACTCCGTCTAGCTAGCCAAGAGAGACAACTTCAGTCTCAATTCTTCTAATTTCTAACCCAAGTCACGGTCCAACATTCTGGTCGCATCCAACAAGCCAACCAAATAACTTGCACGGAGCGGAACATTACATATCTTTGACCCACAACCATCGGAGCTGGTTACGGTCTATTTTACCATACGTAGGGAGTACACCACTGACAAGGTAGAAGCTATGATGGTTGAAACAGGGGTATCCGCTCCTTCAGTAGTGTTGAAAAAACCGACTTCCATTGTTCATAACTATTTTTGTCAAAACTTGACTGCCTTGAGCCCGAAAGCGGCGTTAGCTGCTTTTATGATGATATGGCTAAGGAAAGCCATAGTTCCAGGAGGCCCTAGATCCGTCGAATGGATCAATCAGAAACTCATTCTGCCAGCTGTAAAACTGGCCTTTAAACATTTACTGGCTTTGCTCCCTGCTATGGTGTGTAGTACCTTGCGAGGCCTGCGAGAGCTCTTAAAGAAATAATAAAGCATCGTGGAGGAGACGGTAAATTCCCTCGAATTGAACTTCTTACCATTATTTAATAATTTCTTTAGCGTTACACCGTCCAGGTTTGATAGTCCCTAACAACATTGATAGTTATGATGAAGGTGATGCGACGATACGTAACTATCATCGGGCAAAATGGCTCCATCAGGGTGTCCCCATCTGTAGGTGGATGTTAGGCCGCCTGGATGGCTATGATTTCAACAGGGTTTCGCCCTCTTACTGGGGTTATCTCACAGAAGAGGAGCTACTAGATCGGGGTGGAGAGAAGAGTGATGTGACTCTCGGTGCTTTCGATTGCTTCAGTCTATTTGTCCCTCACACTTAGTGTATCGGAACCAGAACCGAGTGTATCTAGAGCCTTATTTATCGTGTCAGTTTGTGCAATAATTTGGCTATAGTCAAACGATGATGGACAATCCAAGCTCTCACCTTGGTTATAAGGGAAGTCTACTGGATGGCACCCAGGCATGGTATTATTACAATACCAGGTACAGTGGTACGAAGTTTACGATCCCAATGATGCACAGAGAGTAATGTCCCGCCCTATGCAAGGCGTTTGTATTGGCTTGTTGGATGCTATCACGAAATGAGTATTATAACGTGGCTCGTTGGTGGAGCTACCTCTAGTAGGAATATGTGTGCGATCAAAATAAGAAGACCCTTTATACAATGTAAGTGGAACTGTTCTTCCTCCTCTCTACTCCTTCATGCTTAATAAAATGGATTATTGTGATGCTATGAATTGTCCCTAAATGACCCATATCTTAGTTGCCGGATAATAAGATGCTTATGTTGCCTAATATTGAATTGAACAACACATGAACATTGAACTGCTGAATGAATCACACTTAAACTACTAATGTGACTTGATGCCTGAGAATAAATTGATAACGTCCCTTACGCTTAGTACTGCTAAACAAATAAATCACTTGTATAATGAGATGTTGTGTGAATAATACATGAGAAATGAACTGGCTATGCTATTAACACAAAGAACTGAATGAAATACTAGAATCATGTACCCTCTGTGTAACTATTGTTGTTGCCTATTTTCTTATAAACAATAAAATAAATATTGTCCCTATGAGATGAATGAGATGCTACATGTCCCTTGGGAATTGAATGATGTGATAATGTGCAAAGATTTAATTGATGCAAAGGTATGATGAGGCTTGGGATTGCTGAGATCACCAAGTGAAATGATGGTAATGTTGGAAATGAAAAGTCATTGAACACGACTTGAATGAGATGAATGATGATGCACTGTCGCCTTACTTCTTTTTAATTTTTTATCATGCAATTTTGTACACGATCGAGTCGGACACGCATTTGTATGGTCATGGACAACTTATATACAAGGTATTGTTTCCTCGAATGGTTCCAAGGGCCCTAGGGACCGATTCGACCTAGGAGGAAATGCAGCATGATTTGGTGGCATGTTTGGTATCGAGACATTCATTTCGGGCTTACAAACCGGGTGAGTGGTGTATCGCATACCCTTGAAGTCCAATATGGCAAGTCCAAAATGGTGGATAACACCACTGGTCATGCAGTCAGGATGCATGCTAATGAATGTTTTGTGCAGGCAAAGTAAGTATATTGCCTAAACTACATTTGATGCAGGAACGAGGTGTCAGCTATCGGTAAGAAATCACTTAAATATGATATATGAAATATATTTATGTTGCTCCAACTTGCCTGCTTAACATGCTAAACAAAATGGTGCTGTGATATTGCCTTTCAAATGAGAACCTGCCTAATATGTTAAATACAGTATGCTAAAGTGTTGCCTTGCTAAGAGAATCACTATAACATGTTCGTTACTGCTTGTATGATGCCTCTACATAAATAGTACTAGAACTTGATAACAACAAGTATGCTTCATTGATACCTTTACATAAGAAATGAGATAACAAGTTTACATACTTCAATGTTTCTGCTCAAGAACTGTAAACTGATGCTAGGCCCATAATAAAAAGATCTTTCTAATAAAAGCTTGCTTAATTGACCACTTAGTGTCGGTTTAGGCGAGTGTGCGAGATTTGCTCGCCAGTACATAGATGATGTACTGACCCACGTTATGGGCACTCTTTTTAGGTGCTCATGCTTGGGAAGTTTTGTACACGAAGAATGGCTTGATTGGTCCCGCGATATCGAAGATTTGTTGGACATGCAGAAGCTCTCATTGTACAAGATGATGTCTTCTGTTTATAAAAGGCATAATGTATGGAACATTATAAATCTGATGTACCAGTGAGTTGTAAGCCAAGTTGGTATATTGAGTTGTAATCCTATGTATCAGAGTATC
Source organism: Iris pallida (assembly GCA_029216955.1). Taxonomy (NCBI): domain Eukaryota; kingdom Viridiplantae; phylum Streptophyta; class Magnoliopsida; order Asparagales; family Iridaceae; genus Iris; species Iris pallida. The sequence continues at coordinate 9,482,064 of JANAVB010015398.1, read as the reverse complement.
AAATGTAAGCTTTATGACATTTGTTCAGTTGGCTATCAATGTAAAGTGAAATGTGTTGTAAGTATTCCATTATAAGTTATGTAATCTACTTCAATTATCAATAAGAGAATACATTTTTAATATCTCTGTGCGACTTCAAGCAATCTCTTATCTCCGCTGTTATAAATAAGTGATGTATTTCTATTTGATGAGAAAGAATGTCCTCATTAACTTTAATTTGTCTGCTTTTGCCGCTAGATGTGTTCATATTTGAAGATAATCAATTATGTACCATCTTTGCCTCATAGAAGTGCAATACCAGACTTGTACGACAATATGCCCAAGCGAGGACAATCGATTCTAAGAGATAAATACTAGGATGAATGAGTCTACGAAATCGAGGCGTGACACGAAGAAACCCGTATTTTGTATTATGCCGTGAAGTTTCACTATATGGATGATAACTTCTCGTCGGGCTATGATCAAGAACGAAGTCTGATTGAGGGGACGAAGTTGGAGGTGCCTCAGTCGGCCCTTGCGCATCTCCGAGAGCTTTCATCATCTGGTGGCAGATCCTCGGACTGTTCTAGTACCTCCAGGAAAGAAGAGAGGAGGCAGTGCCTTTGAATACCTCATCGAAACGTCGGGCTCCTTCAGAGGCAAGTTCTCCTCCTGCTAAGAGAACCAAGCGGGCAAGTTCTCCTCCTGCTAAGAGAACCAAGCGGGCTGTACATAGGCAGTGCGGATGTAAACCCCCTAAATTTTTACTATGATTTTAATTTTTTTATATTTGATATTGGTTTTATTTCAAATTTTACATCAAGTACGAATGCGTATATGTTAGGCGTATATATATACATACATATATAATATATATATATATATATATTAAGTTATAAATGCGTCACGATTTTATTTTATTTATTATGAGAATCTACTTTATTAGTAAAAGTATAAGTGATAATTTAGAAAATAATATTTTGTAAATAATATATTATCGCATGAGAAGTACAGTTCGTATATATTTTATTTTCGAAAAGCAATTATTATTTTATTTATTTGCAAAATAGCATTTCAAATATTTAAATCTTTATTGTGATTTTCAAAATTATTTATTATTATATTTTTTTAGTTATTATAAAGATTGTGGAAATTATATCTAAATGATGGTTATGGTATTTTAAATTAAGAGTTGGTTTTTGGTTTATTTTTAAATGGTTTTAACTTATAGATAATATTTATCTAAAATTTAAATATGGATTGGAATTGATTGGACAAATTTTGATTGATTTAAATTAAATGGTGAAATATTCTAAAGGGGATTTAAAAATCCTAGTCCATATCTATCTGGAGTCCACCTCCTATATAAGGAAAGCTCCCTTGTCTTCTCCATAACTCTCATAACCCAAAATTTTCTCTCCACCACAAAGCGTTGTGCATCGTATCGGTGTCTAATCTTTTATGTGTTAGCCGTGACAGCCTCAGATCCAATCCCGGGTGTCTTTCCAATATGTCAAATTTTGTTATAAATAGATCAACCCCCTTCGTGTCCGGCATGCCGCACACAAACCCTCAACACAAACCAAAATTTCCTAAACCTAAACCCAACGCAACCATCCCTCGGCTGCCCACCTCTGTCTCTCCACTGCCATATCCGCACTTACTGGCGCCACCAAATAGATACTCGATCGCCATCACCGCTTTCATCCCCAACTCCTCTCCATCCCAACCACCGTTACCACCACAACCTATAACTCCCTGTCGAAGCGCCCTGTCTCCAACCACCACTCTGATCTGACCATGTCTTCTCCGCCAGACTTCACCTACGGCGACCCAGCGGGTTACCGCCATGACCGCCAACCAATACCGCTTATACACCACCCTGGCTGGCCGACTAACCTCCTGGCCTCCGCCACCAAAGCGGACCACCACCCGTCGCCATTAGCCACGTACAGCAGTAGGCCACACCCGGCCACAGAATTACCGTCACCAAAATCGGGCTAGTTATCATGCCCCCCACTATCACCGCATATACACCACCCAAGCCGATCCCTCTATTCCCTGCCACTCCATCAATCGCCGCCATCAGCGCCGAACATCCCTGATACCATCCAAAAAATCAATAAGCACCAAAGAACACACTCACCTTGTCCTGGCTTCCATAACCCTACCGGCACCGGTGCCCCGTTCATCGCTCCGCCAAGGCCTTCCCAGCGCTACCGCCTTCACCACCTCTTTTCACGTCGCAAACCGCCAGAACCGGAGCAACCACCGCAGTGAGGTACTTTGACCGCCAGATCCTGCCGTCTTTGGCGAACCCGGCCTGCTCCCCTACGGCCTAGCCTCCTCGAGCAGCCCGCGCTCTACCGACAGTGCCTTCACCCGCCGATCAAAGGTGAGCTACTCTCCGCCTTTTCTTTCCAACCTCGCTCTCCTCTCCACTTCTTCGGCCACCTCACTTCTTCCTTCTTTCCCCCGGTTCTCCCTCTCTCTTTCTCTCTCGTCTCCTTCTCCTTCGTCTCCGACCGCTGCTCTCGTTCCTCTCCTCTCCTTCACGCCTTTTCTCTCTCTCCACTCCCTCATCGTCTTCCCAAATGACTCTCTCTCTTTCCGCCTCTGTTTTAAACTCACCCCTTCTTCCTTTAATTAAGAGAACTGTTGTGTTGTTTTCTCTGTTACTTTATTTTTTCTCTTTTCTTGTTTGTTTTGTGTTATATTTTTTGTTATGTTTCATTAATACAGTATATACTATTGATATAGTATTATACTGTTAGTAATTGATTGATATTTTATCTTAGTATTATATATATCTATTTTGTATTATAAGTAAATACATATATAAATAAAAAGAAATGTATTTTCCGAAACTAGTTTGTAACAAAATCATGGAAAAAGAAAAGGGGGCTTACTAGACTCTATAAGTCATACTATATTAGTATGGTATTTTTTTCATATATTTTTGACCTAAACTTTTCATTAACCGCATGGAATTTTAGTTTAAAATATTGTCTTGATTTATCAAGTTATTAAATATATATATATATATATATATATATATATATAATATATATATATATATATATATATATATTATATATATATATATATATGTGAGCAAGTTATGTTTTTAAACCATAAAAATGATTTCTCCGTATTTTTGTATTTAAACTAAAACTATTTTTATGTGTTTTCCAAATTATCATAAACTATTTTGAAGTATTACGTAAAAAATTTACTAATAAAAACAATTTTCTATAAAAAATCATATTTTTACTACTTGCTATTTTTAGCCAAAAATGATTTTTTTTCTTGACTTAAGTATTTTTCCTATGAATATTTTGACTCATAAAACTAGTTTTTTTAGGTATTAGAAATATCTTTCAAAAATCATATATTATTTTTTTCCAACTTCTTCAATTTTCCTCCATTCCGCAACTAATCCCATTATTCCTATTCTCTTGCCAATTTTGTATCTCTTTATGTCGTTCCTAGCTAAATTGAATGTCCTGGACTCGATGGAACAATATGTGCCAACGGCGGAGGCCGTCTTGCGTAGTTGTAACATTGAAGTCAAATTTTGTGCCATCATGACCATCGTACCACACCAGGTGCAACACCAGACAAAATACCTTGCCATTTGCTGTCTATTTACTTTAGTTCATATTCTGCATGCATTTATTATTTATTTATTTTCTATAAAATAAATTATGCTATATTGTCATAATTAGATACAATTATACTGTTTAGTTCTATTTCCTGTTACTTATATTTTTATACACAATAAACCTAGATTTAAGAGACCACCCTCGGTTGTGTTATATTCATTGGCCTTGACACGTTAGTTCTACGAAGTCGTGAGTCGCATATAGAACTCGGACATACGTAGTTGGTTGGCCACCGGTACGTATGCCGTGCGATAGGATTAACCACTAATAGTATTGCATGATTAGTTTGACTTAGCGGTTAATAGAGGTTATGTGTTGTGAAGACAACATATCGGAATGGGGTAGAGAGGACATATCCTTAGCGTATGGGCTACTATGCACTTTACCTTTGTGACCGTACGCTCCGTCGGAGATGTGGGTTGATAACCCTTTATTTTATTGCTGGCCATTGACGTGAGGAACGATTATGCAGGCCCCTAGTGCCCCAAGGGGGGACCATGCCGATCCCATTTTAGCCCGAGAGCCCATGCGTTGGAGGTTTGTTCTTAAACTGAATTCACTTAGAATGGTTAGACTACCTTATCTATTAGGTATGGGTACTTTTGGTTTGGGTACTTATAAATGATCGTGGCTTGAAACAGTAACTTGTCACGGACTAGTTTGCCACACCTTGTCATTATTTGGTTATAGGTGTGGTTTACTATATCGATGAGAAGGTACTGAACCTTGTTGTGGTCCGGATACCATATTGGATTCATGGCATGGAAAGATACTTCAACGTAAATTAGGATGCCATCTTCTATCCTTGTTTGGTTCGGGGGATGGTAGGCTAATTCAAAGGTGGAGTGTTGGACCATGTTATGATCCGATTAACTTATTATTGAGAAGTTTATATTCAGTATTATGACATATTCTTTTTGTATCTTGCTACGTCCCTCTGAGGACCTAGTAATTTCTCCAGTGTGTGTTCTTAACTTTCTACAGGTGTCTAGCCAAGTTCGTGATCTTTCTATTCCTTCGAAGATGACGTGTCTTGGATCGTCCTTCGCTTCGCTTGACAAATTCATTCATTTGTATTTATTTTTTCTTATTTAAATAATTGGTAGTAGATTTGTCTCCGTCCAACAAAATTGTACAAAAGATAATTCATAGTTGATGTATGGTATCTTTTATTCTTTTATTTTGTGGATGAGATTAGTTGTCAAGGCTTTACTACATTTTATAGCTTAAGTATATTTATTATACGGCTGACATGTCTACGTTCCTAGTCCTACGTATTTTGGGACTGGACATTACAGCAGATCCTCTCGATGGTCTTTGTTGTGGCAGAGCACTCTGCCTGTTGAATCTTATACTTCAGTCCTTTTTATTTGACATTTTTATCCCCGACTTTCTACTATTACTGTTTGCTTGTACAGGCGAAGAAGAAGTCTGGATGGTCAGAGGTACTCATGGAACATCCTGAGGAACCTGTTCCAGAGGTACCCTAGAGGGAGCTACGGCGTCGGACGGTTAGAGTTACCATCCCTTTGTCCGCCGAAGGTCATTCTTTGAGAAGGGAAGAAAGAATCGCCACTATCGTGGGTCCTCCAAATCTTGAGATGCCTACGACTACGAGGACCGAAGAGGCTAGTGTCCCAGAGGAGAACCCGGCAATGCAGCTACTAAGGCGACTGATTCAAAAGATGTCTCTTCTCATGCTCCTTTTGAGTATGAGACTCAATACTTTTCAGAGCTAATGGCTTTGCATCAGAGAAACTTTTATGGAGTGGACTGCGGACGAGCCCGTAGAGATACCCAGGATCAGTTTGGCGATGGCCAAAGGAATGACTCCATAATTTATACCTGTAATGGGCCAAACAACTAGGATACTGAAGGCATTGCTCAGTACCCCTCTACTGAACCTCCTCCCTATATCGAGGAAGGGGCTGAAGAGAATCCAGATGTACTGGGAGGTGAGGAGGATCAAGCGACCGATTTACCCTTGGCAGACATCAGGGATCCGCCTCAAAGGCTGGTCGAAGAGACCATTGAAAGATTGGCGGCGGAGGTTATCGAAGAGTTAGCCAACAAAGCATTGAGGAGCCAGTCAAGATGACCATCGAACAGTTAGTCGATGAGGTCGTTATAAAAGTGGCCCAGAAGGCTATTGAAGAGTTGACCGATATGGTCCTTGGCGGCAACCAAAAAGACCATAGAAAAGCAGGTCAAGAGACTACTGATGAGTTGGTCACTGAGGAGCCGGCCAATATAACCAATGAGATGGCGGTCGAGGATGTGTTAATGAGCCCATCGAAGAAACCATTGACAGCCCAGTCAGGGAGACCGTTGAAGACTAATTGAGAAGATCGCTGACGAGTTGACTGCTGAGGAGTCCGTCAATGCAGTCACTAGAAAGTTGATCGAAGAGACTTTTGACGAGCCAGCTGCTAAAGGGTTGGTCAAAGGACTACCGATGAGACTACTGACAAACCGATTATGAAGACTACTGAGGAGTTGGTCAAAGTGACTGTCAAAGAGTTTGTATGGAGACCGTTCGAGGGCCAGTCCATGTGGCTTCCCAGAAGTCGGTCACATAAATAACTGAAGAGCCGATAAGGGAGTCTATTGAAGATCCAGTCATCCACGGGGCTACTCCTGAATCAGTTATATAGGGGCTAAATCAGACAGCATCGATAGGTATTGTCATTGCCCTTGATGGCCTCCACCACGGTCATGGCACCACCTACCTCAGTCGCATTCCTAGTCATGTATTCGTTGTTGCCGCTGTTCCGGGACCTTCCATCGCGACTTCTCCGATGACTCCAAAGGTCATGGCTAACAATGCTTATTACGCCAACCTTATTTTGGGCACCATTTGCGATGCTTTGAAGCACGGTATAGAGGGCGTCTTACAGTATAACCAAACATTTTGGCGGGCTCGGTACACAATGAGAGCTTAGCTAGTGGCATTGTGCGAGTATCAGGGATATGAGACGAAAGTGGACACGATAGAGCCTTCTCTTAAGGAATTAGAAGCCACAGTCTAAGAGCTTCAAGGCCTTGAGCGCAACCTTTCATCCCTTGCAAATATAGAACTAGAGAAAATGGTCACTGAACTTTTCCAGCACGAAGAGAGACGTCCGACTCTGGCTCACATGATTGCGAGGTTGAAGCAGAGATTGAAGAGGTGATCGATGCTGAAAAAGTTCAAGTCTGCCGTTAAACAACCTTAGAGGAACAATATGAAACCCTCCGGAACAGATTTGGCAGTTGGAAGAGGTATTGGCCTTTGCCGAAAGTGAGCTGGAGAAGTCAAAAGACCAACAGAGGCTCCTTTGCCACGACCTGAGACTTTAGCTCGGAAGAAGGAGAGTATCGGTGCTAGTCAGACAGAGTTAGACATCGCATGCCAGAACCTGTCCCAGCTCAAGGATGAAGTCGCCAAGCGACAAGAGACAGAGTGCCGAGCCAAAGAGTTGGTTGGGACAAGATTGCCTTTTTAAGGAGCCGCCTTGACGAACTTATGTGCCGATCGTC